>CM068742.1:72591614-72798894 GCA_035084275.1 Hydrolagus colliei
TGAAATCATATTTAATCAAGCATATTCACAATACAGCTTGTGACAAAACTACTGATCCATCTTCCTCTTCCCTTAATTTACCCCTAAAATATGCAGTAAATTCATTTTACATTCTGTGAAGTGCTTTGAGACATCTTGAAGACATGATAAGTCACTATATCAAATGCAAGTATTATTATTATATAAACATTTAAGGACTATTAACCATAGGAAGAGGGCTGGGGAATCTCCCAATCTTCCACATATTCTGCAACAAATCATAGTACAGTACATCCACATAACACTTCGTAGGAAGAAAATATGAAAGTCAGTAAACGCATTAAAAGTTATCGTCTGATATCACACAGTATGACATTCAATAGCAGAGGAGAGGAAAATAGGAATTGCTAGACAAAAAGGTCCATCTAGTTCACCTTCTACATCCTGATAGTCACATGCTACAATGGAAATGTTGATCACAGTAATTGTGTTGTTGTTAATTCTTTTTGGCACACAACAACAAAATTACATTTGAACAGCACCTTTCATATCGGGAGGACGTCCCAAGGTGCTGTCACAGTGCAGACTTAAGCCTCTAATTTTCCACTGAAAGATTTCTAGTTTCTGAACAGTTTTGCTGATGTTCTAGGTCGGATGACATCCTGTAGTTTATTTTTATTCAACTAGAATGTACAAATTATGCTTGTTACAGGATTTTCATTTGAAATTTAAGTAGTATAAATTAAAGCATCATATCAGAGCAAAGTATCTAAAATGGACTTTACTTTGGCTGCATGACATTATGACAGTCCCAGCTGGTGAAACAACAAATGCAGTGGTTTGGGTATCATAGCTGTAACTCTGCATATTGCACATATTGTTGTGCACATTATGCGTCCAAACTCTTGAGCCAAGTGGAATCACACTATTGGAAAATGCAATTTATGCTTGTTTTTGGAACATTGTGGAGTCCTGTAGATCAGTGGTGAGAGCACTCGCCTTACAAGTGTGAGACCTGTGTTCGAATCCAGGTAGGTCAGGGTAAAACCTTGAGCAAGTTTCCTTACTCCACATACCTAATAATAATCTATCCCCAAAAAAACTATTATAAAAATTGGTAATTTCAATCCATGACAGTTGTGGAACACTGCTGTGCGCAATTGGCTGCTGCGTTTCATCCACAAACATACAGTCAATTCACTTTACAGTATATTCTGTGATGCACTTTGAGACGTCTAGAAGATGTGAAAAGCGCTATATCAAATGCAAGGATTATTATTACGGTATTTATTATTATTGGCTCTCTAGATTGGGAGAAACCAAGAGCACTCAACAGCTGACCTCAATTGACTAAATCTATATATCTCAACAGGCATTCCAATATGTACCTGGAGACCTTTATCTTCGAAGCTCACCTTCTCTCTCCAACTGGCTTGGCCACAGCCATTGTTAAGTACTCTGAGATGCCGCCCAGCATGGAGGGTGCTATGTAAACGCAAGGTGTTCCTGTTGTTGATCTCATGCCTTTTACTTGATCTTTTCCACCACACTATGACCATTACTGTTTCCTTGGTATATGAACTTTATTTTACTACCACAGTTGCAAACCTATCACATGAATGCATCTTAATTTCTTTCAGAAAAAGAAAAAAATGTTCATAAGAACATAAGAATTAGGAGCAGGAAGAGGCCATTTGGCTCCTCGAGCCTGCACCGCCATTCAACAAGATCATGCCTAATCTATTCTAGCTCCACCTACCCTCCTTATCCCCATATTTCTTGATCCCTTTATCCATAAGAAATCTAGCAATCTCAGTCTTAAATATGTTCAAGGACTGAGCATCCAACAGCAACAACAACAAAATTGCACTTATATAGCGCCTTTCGCGTTGGGAGGATGTCCCAAAGCGCTGAACAGTCAGGTCGGGACCCAAATGGGGTGGGTGGTGGGGTGGGGGAAGGTCTTGGTAGGGGGAAGGATAAGGAGAGTGGGAGAGGGGGATCCCTCTGTGAATGGTCATCCATAGCCCTTTTGAGTAGAGAATTCCATAAATTCACTACCCTCTGAGTGAAGAAACTTTTTCTCAACTCAGTGCGAAAGGGCATTGACCCCTAATCTTTGGACTGTGTCCCCTGATTACAGTTTCTTCCAACTAGGGGAAACAGTCTCTCGCTATCTACTCTGTTTTGCCCCTTAATAATCTTATAGGTTTCCATAAGATCACCTCTAATTCTTCTATATTCTAGATAATATAGACCTAGATTGCTCAACCTATCCTCATAACTCATTCCCCTCATCCCAGGTTCCAACCTTGTGAATCTACGTTGTACCCCCTCCAAAGCGAGCACATCCTTTCTTAAATAAGGAGACCAAAACTGGACACAGTATTCCAGGTGTGGTCTCACCAGGGCCCTATACAGTTGCAGCAAGACTTCCCTACTCTTATATTCTAACCCTTTTATAATGAACGCCAACATACCGTTAGCCTTCCTAACTGCTTGCTGTACCTGCAAACTAACTTTTTGTGACTGGTGTACAAGGACACCCAAGTCCCTCTGAACGCTAACACTATTTAGTCTCTCCCCTTTTAAAGAATAATCTGCTCTACTGTTTTTACCTCCTAGGTGGATGACTTCACACTTCCCTACATTATATTTCATCTGCCACCTACCTGCCCATTCACCAAACCTATCTATATCGCGCTGCATTTTTTTTAATGTCATCCTTGGTGTTTACTCCCAATAGATTAGTGAGAGTAAAGGCACTGCCTGGTGCAAAACTAAACCAAGAGATCAGAAGGTTGCAAGTATGATTCCCAGTCTGCAGTAAATTATCTGATCACAGCAGGTGGAACATTGCAATTCGCTTTAGGGCCCTTGAGCTATGAAGAAAATTAGCCAGGGATGTTGCTCCTAATTGTTATCCAGTAACATCCTGTGCCCCCCTCCCCCACTAGTCCGTGTGTGAACTTTGGGTGAGAACTAGATTAGGCTTCAGAAAGAGGCCTAATACTCATAACGAAGATATTTGGCGAAATACTAGAAGACTGCCAGCACTAGCAGAACAATGCTCCAACAAGAGTCTGCACCTTCAGCGGCAAGATAAACACAGTAAAAAATCATGACATTTCTAACCTGCAAAGACATCACTCAAAAAAACTATTTTCTCCTGATTCTGTACAAGTCAGATGTTGTTCAAATGTATATAGGACAAACATGAATATGAAGAGTGCAGTACACAAACACTGTTTTCACTTGAAAAGTACTGTATTAAATAGATAATTTTGAGGGCAATATTATACACACTTCTCAGGGATTTCACTTGACAATTATTAAGATTCAGAATACATGAATTCAACATCATACTGCTTATACATTTGTAGCTAATAAGCAAAGAAACAAATGCTGCTTTTCTTAAATATGACAGGCAAATCATTAATGGTTTTATACATCATATTGATGAATGATGTCAACTGTAAAACATTCAGACCAACCAATGCAAGTCTAGTCAGTCTAGAACACTTCCATCACAACATTCATATATCCATTCAAATTTAAAACCATTATCTGAAGCACTGACACAAATATGATTCCTTGCAAGCCCTATGGAATTTATCTTATAAATTTTTAATTGTATTAAATCAACTCGAAACACTGAGGAATACAGCAAAATACATTGCTATCCACTCCATTTTAATGGATTAAAAGAAAATGGAACATTGACACTTCCATTCAATCATATTTTTACATCTCAGTCAGGAATGTTATTTTCAATTCCACTGTGTTTTATATTCTCCTAGTTAGTGCCAAATGGATTATACAATAATGGATAGATTTTAAATGGTACAGGTACAGTAAAATCCCGTTTATCCATGATCCGATCAACCGTAACTTCTGTATAACTGGCACCTCAAAAAAAAAGGTCCCATTTCGAATAACAGGATCTTATCCGGCACAATTGCGGTGGCGCATTTTTTTCCCCTCATTTCGGTATTTTGGAATGCTGCTACTAGTGCCTGAAGTAGCAGCTACTAGTGCGGTGGCACTGCCATTTTTTTCCCTCGCATCGGTATTTTGGCTTGCCATTAGTAGAGCCTTTTCCCTCACGAAGACCATTGGAGATGATTGACTGTACACTTCTATCCCAGCACCATGGCTTCAAACCAGGAATCTACCAGCAAAGGTGATTTTTAGGTAAATATTTAGGTGAATAACAAAGATCTGTTATTATCTTGTCATTATTTAGCCTATTATTAATATGGGATGTGCTTAAATAATTTTTTTTTGTGTTGGCTTTTCGGCTTCGGATCCACCCGAATATCCGGCATGTGTTTAACCGGCATTGGCCAGGTCCTGAGGGTGCCGCATAAACGGGCTTTTACTGTATTAAGAATCTTTGGACCATCATCAAAAGAGTGTTGTTTCTGTTAGGAGCCATATGTCCACTTACATCTTGTTGAAAATCATAGCATATTTAGGTTGTAATTTTGAGTTTTACCAGTTTTGCAGAAGCAAGAATCTTTACCTACCTGAAGAGATCAATGAATCTCAAGTTAACCCAATAACTGGAACAATGTCACACTAAGCACAGCATTGATATGCCTCGAAGCATATTGCCTGCCTCAATGCAATAGATAATGATTCACTCATATCTACAAGTAAGGTTTTCTGTAACTACTGAAAATGTAGGCCGTGGCGTTGTCACGTTCCTTAACTGTGTACGTTCAATCAGATTCTTCTGACAGTTTGTAGATCAATCCAATCGCAGAAAAAAATGCTAAATTTTGTTACTGAGGTTTAGCTTGGTTTTCAAAATTAAAGATTAAACAGTCCAGCAAGTTCAACAAGCATGCATTCAGAGAAACACTGAACATAGAATAATGATTAGTTTATACAATGCTTTTGGGGGTTGACTTGCCATACCAGAGTTACCAAACCCTGAGATATGCAATATCTATTCAAACCAACCAAAATACCATGAAATTCTTGAAAGAATCTTTGTTTAAGAGACCCCTCTGTCCCACGCCCGGTTCATAAACACTTGTATTTTTGAAACAATTTTATGAAGCATTCCGCTCTCATTATTAACAGTTTTGTGCTGGCAGAATTTCTCTGCTGATACAGTATATATATATTTTATATATATAAAATATATATAGTAAATATGTATATATTAAATATACTCTTTGGATATTTAAGAAATCAGTGATTACAACATTCACAAGGATTAAAGATTAAGAATTTTTTAAAGAAACCAATCTGGCTCTATTCTCAGGCATCAAAACAGAACATTTTGATGAAGATTACATGAATACATGAATTTTTATTGCTGAAAATCTAAAATGAAAAAGATCAAATACAGCAAATCAACAGCAGGTTAATGAGCATTTCAAAAAGAAAAATAGGTTAATATTTAGTGTGTAATCCTTCATGAAAATTAAAGCAGCTGCAGGGAAAGCCAAATCAAATAAGAATATTAGAAAGTTAATAAATGATTGCATCAATAAGGAATGCACCTAATGGTATGTTCACATGGAGGGAAAGGTTAATCGGTTAGTCCTGTTATAGTCCTGATAGTCCTGCAAAAACAAGGGTACTTAGTGCCCTTCCCATAGGGCAACATTTTGGAGCACTGTAGAATGACTGGGTTGGATGCCACTGAAGGGATGAGTGGGAGGCCACCATATAATACAATAAAAAATTGCATTTATGCAGCGCCTTTCATGTTGGGAGGATGTCCCAAGGCGGTGGACAGTCAGGGATTTGGACCCGAGCATGGGCTGGGGGTGGATGCGATCAGGGCAAAGAGAGTAGGAGCGGCAAAGACAAGAGTTTGGAGATGTGCCTTGAAGGAGGCAAGGGAGGGAATGAGGCAATGGGAATGTGGGAGCTCCATAGGGTGGGGGCAGAGAGGCTGAATGTTTGACCGCCGATGTTTGGGCAGTCTCAGCACAGGATGTGGAGCGGGCTGGAGTCTGCTGAGCGGAAAGGTTGATATTGGAGTTAGCAGGTTGCAGAGAGCCTTGAAGTTGAGGATAAGGATTTGGGATTGTATCCACTGCGTGATAGGGAGCCGGTGGAGACAGGCAAGGGTGGGGTTGATGGGGTCATGGAACCTGGTTTAGGAGAGGGCACACGCTGCAGAGTTCTGGATCAGCATGGAGTTGGCATTGTGGAGGATAGATGTGATGAACATGTGAATGAGGGTTTCAGCATCCTGTGGCGCAGTCAGGTGATGTTGCGCTAGGTAGGGGTAGGTAGAAAGGGTCATAGCATGAATAGTGGGGGGAAAAAAAGGATAGCTGAGGATCAAACAAGACCCCTAGGTTCCAGACTGGTTCAGTTAGATAGAGTGTGCATCCTTGGATGCTGATGCTGTCAGTGCCTGAAGTGTGGAGACGCTGACAGCAGCCAATCAGGTGTGGAGACGCTGACAGGAGGGCCTCAGTCTTGTTGACATTCAACTGCAAGTTACCTCCCATCCAGAATTTCCAATTCAAGATCCTGGTCCTCACATTCAAAGCCCTCCACAGCCTCGTCCCACCCTACCTCTGCGACCTCCTAACCCCCTACCAACCTGCCTGCCCTCTCCACTCAGCAGGCTCTGGCCTGCTCCACGTCCCCAGACCCATTGGCCCCACCATTGGCCGGCGAGCCTTCAGCCACTCTGACCCCAACCTCTGAAACTCCATCCCGCAGGCCCGCCACCTCGCCCCCTCCCTGGCCTCCTTCAAGTCCCTCCTCTTCGACAGTCCCATTGGTCACCCCAAATTGCCCCCTTTCCCTCCACCCTCCCAGTCCCCAACCCCAGCTCAGGTCTGAAACAATGACTGTCCAGCGCCTTGGGACGTCCTCCTGATGTGAAAGGCGCTATACAAGTGTAATTTTATTATTGTTATTGTTTATTATTTTTGATGTCTGACAGACTTTCTGTCAGGACAGCAGGGTCCTGGAGTCAAGCGTGAAGGCAGAGAGATAGAGTGAGGTGCGTTCTACATACATGTGGAACTTGACCCCATGACTTTGGACAATGTCACCAAGGAAGCATATAGATGTTGTAGAGGAGGGGACTAAGGATAGAGCCCTGATGAACTCTGCACAAGGTGATGTAGGGGGTGAAGGAGGTGTCATTTGTGGTGACAAAATGGAGACGTTGTGAGACATAGGATCTGAACTACTCAAGGACCATAGCCACTATCAAATAATTAGATTTTATAGTGAGACTTAAAAGTTAACATGGATGAGAAGAAGGGAGTTTCATAGAACAGGGGCAATACCATGAGAGAATTTATAAATTACGAAGAAGACAGGTGAAAATGGCATAGACAAACTGATTAAACAAGTGGGCAAATCTAAGGCAGATGGAGGTTAACATTGAACAATGCAAGATTGTATACTTCATATGGCAGATGGAGGTTGAAGCAGTATGATCTAAATGGGAAACCATCAGGGGAGAAGAAGTGTAAAGAGATGCAGGATTTCAAAACTTCATTGAAATCTAGTTCACAAGTGCAAAAAGCAGTCAGCTGGCACTTATTACAAGAGTTCTGGAATATAAAAGTGAGGAGGAGCTTCAGCAGCTACGAAGAATGCTAGTCAGATATTATTGGAGCCTTGTGTTCAGTTTTGAATGTTAATCCTAATAATTGCAACATGAACCACCAGGATTATTTCTTTGTAATTTTTTTCAAAATGGATGAGATGGATCAACCTGTATGCTGAAATAAGTGCAAGAAGGTTTTAAATTAATTTTACCCCAAACCATCAATCAAATTCTTTCTGGTATAATCTTTCAAATAAAAATCCAAACCTTTCGAAGCCTACAACTCCTAGGTATTTCCTTCAGGAATACAGATACCAATTGAATTTCCCACCAAAGTTGGCTGATAGCTTGCAAAGGTCACATAACTGACTCTTATGAAATAACACTTCAGTAAAACAAGAAGGCTGAAAATGCAAATACATCCCATGGAAGTACAATATTTCAATGGATATACCTATTTCATTTTGCACAATACTGTTTTAAGATTAAAGGATTTCTATGATTAAAGGAAAGAATTTCCATTTAGCCAAACGTGTACTTATAGCCAGGCACATGGAACTGTGCACACCCAACTATTCCTAATCTTCACTCCAGATCTTTATTGTATGCAATTGGAAAAGTTGAGTAATTCTCAGGTTCAAGTATCAAATTTTATTCTCCATTTGAGCCAAGATGTCTATGTTTTTTCCATTTAGATCTTATGGATGAATTTGGGCAACAGTGGAAACTTCCTTTTCCAAAAGATCTTAGCTACAACAACAACAACAACAACTTCAATTTTTATAGCACCCTCCGCATCTCAGAGTGCTTTACAATAGCGGATCCCGGGACCGAGCCAGGGGCAGGGGCAGAAAGGTGACCAAACACGCGGTCGAAGAGAAAGGTCTTCAGCTGTGACCTGAAACTGGGAAGAGAGGGGGCAAGGCGAAGAGAGTGAGGAAGGGAGTTCCAGAGCCTTGGGGAGTAGTGGCTGAAGGCACGGCTGCCGAGGGTAGAGCGGAGGATTCGGGGAACACGGAGGAGGCCAGATCCAGAGGAGCGAAGGCAGCGGGTGCTGGGTTGGGGGGAGAGGAGATCTGAGAGACAGGGAGGTGCAGAGGAGTGGAGGGATTTGAAAACAAGGGTGAGGATCTTGAAGTCGATTCTCTCTGGGATAGGGAGCCAGTGAAGTCTGGCAAGGACTGAGGTAATGGGGAAGCAAAGCTTAAAGCGGGTGAGTATGCGGGCGGCAGAGTTTTGGATTAGCTGGATTTTGTGGATTGTGGTGGAGGGGAGACCGGAGAGGAGGGCGTTACAATAGTCCAGCCGAGAGGTGACAAAGGCATGGACTAAGGTTTCAGCAGCTTTTGAGGTGAGGTATTGTCGGAGACAGGCGATCCGTCGGAGGTGGTAGAAGGCAGTGCTGGTAACGGACTGGATGTGGGGGAGAAAGGACAGCTGGGGGTCGAACCTAACGTCTAGGTTGCGGACAGATTCGGAGAGTTTTAGGGGCAGGCCAGGAAGGTGGAGGAGGTGAGAGCCATGTGAATGGAGACATTGTTGAGAGCTAAGGAGTATGGCCTCCGTCATGTCGCCATTCAGCTGCAAGAAATTTGCGCTCATCCAGCCCCTGATGTCTGAAAGGCAGGCTGACAGAACATCAGGGGACTGGGGGTCACAAAGTGAAGTGGAGAAATAGAGTTGCGTGTCATCCGCTTATATGTGGAAGTGTGCCCCATGTCTGCGGATGACATCCCCAAGAGGGAGCGTATAGATGAGGAAAAGGAGGGGGCCAAGGATGGATCCCTGGGGTACCCCACAGGTAACTGGATAAGAGCGGGAGAAAAAAAGATGTACGAGATGTACGGCTGGCGGTTTGTGAGGTAGGACTCGAACCAGGCGAGTGTGGTCCCACTGAGGTGGATGACAGAGGACAGGTGGTGGAGGAGGATGGTGTGGTCGACTGTGTCGAACACAGCCGACAGGTCCAGGAGGATGAGGAGGCAGAGGGAGCCCTGGTCGTAGATAGAGAGGACGTTGTTTGTGACTTTCACAAGCGCAGTCTCTGTACTGTGGGCAGGGCGGAAACCGGACTGGAGGGGTTCGAAGAGGGAGTGGCAGGAGAAGTGGGCGCGGAGTTGGTTTGCAACAACGCGTTCCAGTGCTTTTGAGAGGAAGGGCAGGTTAGAAATAGGGCGGTAGTGGCTAGAGTTTGAGGGATCCAGGGAGAGGTTTTTTAAGGAGGGGGGTGATGATAGCAGTTTTGAGTGGGGCAGGGACTGATCGGGTGGAGAGGGACTGGTTGATGATATCAGCCAGCAGTGGGCAGAGGAGGGGGAGCTGGGTGAGCAGTAGGTTAGTGGGGATGGGATTGAGGCAGCAGGTTGTTGGACTCATAGAGGTGAGAGTGCGTGAGAGGGAGGAAGGAGAGATGGGGGAGGAGTGTAGGAAGGGGGTTGGGGAAGGAGCTGAAGGTGGGAGGGATGGGGATGGTAGTGGGTGACGAGAGGCTGGAGGATGATGCTGCCTGGCGGATGTTGTGGATCTTGGAAGAAAAGAAGTCTTCGCATTTGAAGTGAAGATTGAGGAGGCCTGAGGGGGTGCGCGGAGGAGGTGGTGGGTGGTGGAAAAGAGGACTTTAGGGTTGTTGTTTGCCTCCAGGATGATGTTGGAATAGTAAGCCATTTTTGCTTGACACAAGGAACGGCAGTAGCTGTGGAGATACTCAAGGCACAGTTGGTGGTGAACCGTGAGGTCGGTTTTCTGCCACCTGTGCTCCAGCATCGGATTTGGCATTTGAGGGTGCGGAGATGAGAGTTGTACCAGGGGGAGTGGATGGAGTTGGAAATAGACCTGGATTTCAGGGGGACGAGAGAGTTGAAGGTGGAGGAGAGGTGATCATGGAGCAGCTGGACAGCTGCTTCAGGATCGCTGTGGGTGGAAGACCAGAGGGGTAGGAGGTCAGAGGATGGGAGGGCATCTGTGAGGGTCTCAGGGGGGAGACTTTTCCATGGGCGGAAAAGTATGGTTGAGGGCTTGGTGGAGGGGAGAGGGATGGAAGAGGAGAAGGAGACAAGAAGGTGGTCCAAGATGGCCTTGTCCAAGATGCTGAGGTCGGAAATGTCAAGACCATGGGTGATAATGAAGTCGAGGGTGTGTCCACGGTTGTGGGTCGGAGAGTCAATGTGGAGGGTGAGGTTTATGGAGGAGAGGAGGGCAGTGAAATCGGAAGAGGTAGTGCAGGAGGAGTTTAGGTGGAGTTTGAAGTCGCCCATGATGAGCAGGCGTTCAGAGCTGAAGGACAGGGAGGAGAGGAGAGTGGAGATATCGGAGATGAAAGAGCCAGGGGGTTTAGGAGGATGATAAAGAACAAGGATTTTTAAGGAAAGAGAAGGATGGCAGAGCGTGAGGTGCTCGAAGGGGAAACAGCCAGAGGAGTAGGGGGAGAGACCAAGGGAGGCATTTGAGATGATGGCCACCCCACCACCATGTTGGTTGGGGCGGGGGGTGTGGTGGAAGGTGTAGCCTGGAGGGGAGGCCTCGACTGGAGGAACGGGGTCATTTGGGGAGAGCCAGGTTTCCGTAAGCCTAAGAATATCAATGTTCTCATCCAGGATGAGATCATAGATAGTGAGGGCTTTATTGGAAAGGGAGCGGACGCTCTGGAGAGCAGCTCTCATGGATCCCACAACAGTAGCCTTCAAGCTTCTGATATTGAAAGGATAGCATTTCTGGCTAAATTCAATTGTTGGATATATGAGGTTTAACAATACAATATATTCCAATAGGTTTGACTTTTATCCTCTGTGAGGCATTCACTGCAGCTTTATGCACATCTGTAAGGTATAAAGGAAGAGGACATGCCAAGCTTTGGTTGATGCAGCGCCATACGAGCACCGCGCACACACACAACACACACACACACACACACACACACACACACAGAATAACTTTTGCCTTGCCAGTTTGAATGCTACACTATGTCACCGCTCCCCACCAGACTTGTAACAATATGTAGGTTGCTGAGACTCATAATTCCATCTATTCTTATTTTGGAAGAATATTTTTCTTAAAAATTGAACATTGCAAAACATTATCAAATTCAGCCTTAAATTTGGAAAACATTACAAAAAAACGACAGGAAAATAGCTTCCAAATTAAGGTGAATTTACAAATTATTCATTTTTCTACTCAATCTAAAATTTTTACAACAACAACAAATTACATTATAATTTTATGAAGTTAAAAGTTAAATTTCAGGTCTCCAAGATGTCAGTAAGCACACGGTTAGGTTTATACCTTGAATTTCATGCTCTCAGTAGATATACATCTTTATCCAGTGAGACTGGCCATTGTGAACAGTGGACAGCAACTGCTGACTGCTCAGCACATTTTCTAAGGCATCTAATAATAGTAATCCTTGCAATTGATATAGCACGTTTTAAGTCTTCTAGACGTCTCCAAGCGCTTCACAGAATATACTACAAAGTCAAGTGATAGTACTGAGCATAGCATGGATTGGGTGACAAAATTATTCCTATTTTTTCTTGAGAGATTATTATCAGCTTTGTGAAGTAATGAAACTTGCCCAAGATTTTGCCATGGCAGGAATCAAACTCACGTCTCTCGAATGCGAGGCAAGTGCTCTAACCACTGTGCTGCAGAAACCTATCTAAAACTATCAATCAGTTTCTGATTTATATGAATATTGTAAGGTAACAGAAAATCTTATGGATCATTATACAAAATACTATATCAAATGCAAGTATTATTATTATTACCACCAGGAGGTCCTCAAGCGTGATCCTAAGCACCTGGGACCAACCTGGATCTACCCCCCAAGTGGCAGGACTCAGGTGGGGGCATCGTGAGCCCTTGGCCTTGAGGCCTCCCGTGGTCGGAAGAACCGGGAATCAGGAAAATGGAGATCTACTCCCGAGCGGTGGCCTAAACAGCCTGAAGCACAGCTGGGACTCGCCGCCTCGTGTGAGTCTTTCCCCTTACTCCTCTGGAACCTTCCCTTCCTTTGAACACCTTACTCTCTACCAACCCACTGTCTCTCCCTCAAAATCCTCCCTGTCTGTCGTCCCCCCAAGCCCACCCCCACCTTCCACTCGGACATCTCCAACCTCCTGTCTTACTGACCTGCCGGGAACCCTGACCTGCCGGGAATTTAACCCAGGTCCTCTCGCTCTAACCACCGAACTACAGGACTCCACGCCCCCACAAACAGGGGACACAGCAGGCCCCCACAAAAGGAGAGCAAAGCAAAGTTCCAGAGCCTCAGGGCATAGAGGCTGAAATGAAAGCACTACTGCCGATGGTGGAGCAGATGGGACAAGGAACATATAGGAGGCTGGAGCCAGTTGAGTACAGGAGGTGGAGGGTGGAGTGAAGAGTGGGGCTTACGCAAATCGAAGAGGTAGGAAGGTGCGTGGACTGATTTATGAGAATCTTGAAACTGATATGTTCTGCTGAACATTTTTCAATAGAGGTTGTCCCTTTTCATGGATTACTGAATATTTGGAAACAATACAGATACCAATTCAATTACAGTCAAAGGATTTTGCAAATTGAAAAGTATCCTGCCTATCAATAGATGAATCAGATCATTGCAAATTACATCCAGTCAAACAGCATCAGACAAAACAACAAATTGCAAAATGTTTAGTTTGAGAAGAAAAGTAGAACACAGTATTAGGCTGTTCTGCATTACATTACACTTACCAAGGCGAAGACATTGCCTTAATATTCCTCCGGAAGACATGTTCTTTTCAACCTCAATTTCAGTAAAGCTGAGGGAACTGGCAAAAATCAAAACATCAACAAGGCCTATTAACCTCTGAAGAAAGGTTACTGATGATTCGAATGATAAACCTTGAGTTGGTTCAATGTTCTCCAATTCATGCTGTGAAAGACACATTTTGTTTTGTTTTAAAATCAGTACAAATGCTAAATAATAAATTAATCAGTTTATATGTACAGTAGCATATTAATTGTATGAATAGAAGTACTCTCCACATGAACCGTTACAATTTTTACAGGGGACCATTCCCTTTGTGATGTTTGAAGACATTTGTGAAAGTTAATTTAATTCCTCCCATCCCTTCATTCACATAATAATAATCAAACCAATTTTGATGAACGGAAACAAGCCTATCAGATCAATACCAAAAGAGTTAAAGGGGAACTTTCAAGTTGGGATTATTAGAATTCAGAAATACTTTCCTAAGACATTATTGAGCCCATATCATTTAAAAGGAATTGGATAAACATTTGAAAAGGAATATAACAGTGTTTGGGAAAAGAGCACTGAGCTAGAATTAGAGTGTGAACTCCGGGATAGACAAAATGAGTCAAATAACTTATTTCTATGCTGTCATTTTCTCAATTCTGTACATTTCTGGGTATTCAGCACACTACATACACTTATAGGAGTGATCAACTAGAATAACTGTATTTGAAATTACAGCAGCTGAAATGGACATACCAAAATGCAAACCATTTATGTACATGATAGTTATTACAAATTCATAGCTATACGTTTTCCCAGGAATTAGTCTGCGAGACACTCAATGGGTTACTAAAAATAAATAACTGTATTTCTGTTGAGGGAAACAACCAAGGCAGATTTGAACAATTAAAATAGGAGACTACAAAAACTCAGAAACTGCCTGGGGCAGCACAAGGGAAGGAAGAACAAAGTATACAAGCTTTGAAAGCCTATTTTCATGTTCCATGAAGGAAGAAACAAAGCTTGAAGTGAATTTAAATGTAATATTCCCTTCACAAAATGGGGAGAAAAAAACAGAAGATGATGTCGTGAACTAGAAAAGAAAAACATGGAAGACTACAAATTGCTGCCTGATGAACTCATATGGAACTTCATTTCATTGTGAACAATATAAAATGTTCAAACACTTCATTCAACCTGCTGACATTTCAAGCCAAAGGCCAACAGTCTTCAGTGACCCACCAGTGGACAAGGTTCTGCCACATAATATCACAAGTTATACTCAATGAAGTGTCTCACATAGAAAAATTAGGACCATTAAACTCACAGGGCACTCAAATCAATACATTGATAAATCAAACCCTGTGAAAGGAGGTCCTGCCCTTTCAAGTTTAAGAATTTATGGGCTAAAAAGCACAGCATCCTCAGGAGCTCACAATCTGAGCCTATCCTTTTAAGGAAAAGGCAGTGTTACAACCTTATTCTAAGTAAAGGCCAATATGTTTGATCAAAAGATTGCTCTGCCTGTAGAAATTGGATACAATGCCTGTTTTCTGATAGGTAAATACTATAGAAGGACTGCTATGTGGGGCGGGGAGGGGGCAATCTCATCAACACAAGAAGCACAAGGTAAACAGGCCCTTTGTCTGATAGGAATATAAAACATGAGAAACAAATTTGCCCTTGTGAGCATTGTATTTTTCTCTAACCACTCTCAGGTTTGTCCTATTCAATGGATACAGTCTCTCAACATCACACCATATTTTAGATGAGATCTTCTCTCCCTAGTCATTTTTCACTACATACAATTATACACGAATAGTCTAGTTGGAGAAAGCGGAGAATTGCAAATTTACTTAATTAACATTAAAATCTTATACTAAAGCTCTTTTAAAATACATAATTTTTGTACAGCTAGAAATATTGCTTAAAAATCGATTTACTTATTTGTAAGACTTTGCAACCCATTGCAATCCACAATTTTACCCTTCCATCAACACATGCCCACTTTCCAGAACAATGCAGTAATGTTGATCACAACCTGGACAGATTATCCCTAATGAAGTCATTTTTTTTCCTCCTTTACTCTCACTTGCAAAATCATACAGTTGTCTATCAAAACAAAATGTATATCTGTAACCGTAAGCCAATTCTGTAACCTTATGAAGACCTGTATATATCAGAAATTAAAAAAAACTAATCTCATACAAAGATGTCTGAATAAATAAAATATCTAAGCATATCCCTTAACCATTCATTATTTCCTTAAGATACGCACGATTAATCTGTGTCATTTAATCAAAAATAATGCATCTCCAATCTGAAACTTAAGTTGTGTTGCTTATTTGACCATGTTACACTATTGAAAGCAAGTCATTTTATCTACAAGACTTGCAGATGCAAATGTGAAACTGTCTGGTTTTTGATACTCTTTAAGATTAGTGATGAGTTTCCGTGTGTATCAGATACCAAGTACAATCTGACAAAAAAAACTCTGATAAAAAAAAATCTAACGTGATTCTGTAAAGACTGAAGCCTTATTGACTAAACATTTTAGTACAGTAATTAAGTCCTACTATAGGTATAAATGCTAAAATACAAAAAACTAATGGAGTTCTTTTCATTTACATAATTTGGAGAGTGATCAGAAAAAACAGTATGTGGGTCATTCGGAACATTGCACTAGTTAGGATTTTATGAACATATTAGGTCATAAAAGTAGTAAATTATGACAATTAATATAACTACAAATTTCACTCGCTTCATGTTACACAAAAGCTGTAACACAATTAAATTGAATACTAATGGATAAATGGAGGTAATTTCGAGGCTCTAGACTAATACAAGGGTGCAAAATTATTCATATGTCAAAACAGCAAAAATTATCAGAACTATGACATTACATGAAACTGCCTTATAATTACTCCAGAGAATCATTAGATATGATTAATTGTAACAAGCAGTTTTCATTCACTTTGGGCAGATTTTGTGCCATCAGCGTCCTCTCATTGACATGAAATGCTCAGAATTTAGGATTAATGACCTAAATTAATGATCATTAATGCAAAATTTATGAGGAAAAGTGGGTTGATACTTGGGAAGTTCTACGACTGGGAAACGTATGAATTATTACAGAAAGAATACAGTTTCAATTTCCCTAGGGATTCAAATGAGACAACCGAAGCAAAGGGCATGGTCACTTAGTATGGATTCATCCCAATCATGTGAAGCATCAAAACAAACTAGTTTCATGTGCCTCTGACACAATTAGTTTAGCAACATGTGAATATAGATCTACGCAAGTAATTCCCCAGACTATCTTTCAAATGTAACACTGATTTGATAGGGATGTCAATTGTAACAGCACTTGCATCAACAAGTGTGAAGCAATGAGGGAGCTTATTCCAAGGTATGCATTACCTCCAAAAAATTAAAATTTATATATAATTGCACTTTAAAATGTCAGAAATTACAAATTTGTAAATGTTTTGATTAGATTATCTATTTGGAGAAAATGGTACTTGTGCACGTGCAGTCAGATTAGTACGAAATTATTTCAGAATCCGCTCCAAAAAATTGCTTTAAAATTGCACAGTGAATGGAATACATGTTTAATATATTTATTCAATGAGACTTAAAAGTGTCATGTCACTTTTTTTAATATATGGAATTAAACCTTCACTTTTCTTGGTCTGGTTATATATTAAGCTACTGACCTAAGCAAGGTCAGATATGAATGATTTTGAAAAAGTAACCATTCTTAATTACTAATCTCAGTTGGATCAGTCATATTTGACCTTGCTTGGGTCAGCCACTCACTGCAAATATAAAACAGGGGAGTTCCATTCTTCAACTTAATGGGCATGAGCAAAATTCATTTTTCAGAAAAGTGTTTCACCCATTCTTTCATACTCACAGTCGTAGATGTAGCTGCAGACAGAAGTGGGAGGATCCCACCACAGGCCATTATGATATTATCTACCACCTGAGAGATGAGGTGAATAGTATTATGGACAAAGATGATGTTTTCGCTGCTGTTCACAAAATCCATCACTGTCTTTGTGTTGTGGCTGCTCAAGGAAGCAAAACATATTCAAGCAATATATTTAAAAATCAATTCACACATCTCGATACATATACAGCAGACAATTTATAAAACTGAAATATAATAATATGCATGTGAAAATGTTTTAACTGCACTTCAAACTAAAAATTGGAAGTGCTAGTAAAGCTCTATGGAATAAAATAAGGTACAAACTGTCAAGACAATGAGGTACAGTAGGAACACACATATAACACTCACCTTCTCCACATCTGTACATCAGTCTCGATGGAGAACAACAAGTCATTGAGCAAACGCTGATGCATGTGGGACCATTTAAATTCAGGAATCCGAAATATAGCAGAGCGTGCTGAAGGATTAGATCCTCTTCTTTGTCCATCAGACAGAGTGCCTTGCTGAGTGCTAGACTCCAACTGTGATACCTGTGCAGAGAACCAAGGTGAACACATTCAAGTGAGAGCATGCTGCAACATCCACCATTGAAGGTTTGGTTTCAAAAATAAATCAAGCTACATGGCTAAGAAATCTCCGGAAATATTGTTATGTATCAATTCCGAAAATAGAAAATAACGGAATCAGAATTCTGTGGAATGCTATTAAGCACTGTACTGCAAAATGAGCCTTCTCAGTTTATCACCACCCATACTTTCTTTTGTCAAGCCAGCTTTCAAAGCAGTTATCTTACTTAGTACAGTAAAAGCCTGGTTATCCGTGATCCAATCAACCGTAACTTTCATATTAAAGGCACCTCAAAAAAAAAGGTCCCCATTCGATTAACCGGATGTTATCCGGCACAATCGCTGTGGCGCATTTAATGAGTCGATTGTTGCACAAGAGTACAGTACGATTATTTCTGAATGCTGCGGGAGTGTCACTTACGGTCTTTCTTCTTAAACGGGCACTCTCCTTTTTTTCTCTCTCCCTCTTTTTCTTGCTCTCTCTCCTTCCTTCCTCTCTATCTCTCCATCTCTCTTTCTATCTCTTCCCCTTTCTTTCTTTCCCTCTCTCTTTGATGGATACTACATATCGCCTGTGAGCCTGACGGTATCATGGGTTTATACACTGTTTTGATGGGGGTGGGGTGGGAGATGGAGAGAGAGGCAGGGAGAAACAGAGGGTGGGGGCGGGGGGAGGGGGAGGGGGGAAGAGGGAAAGAGTGGGGGGAGAAAGAGAGAGGAGTGGGAGGGGGAGAGAGAGGTGGGGGAGAGGAAGGGAGAGAGAGGGGGGTAGTTGATTAATTTAGATGGAAAATGAGAGGATTGAAGGGGAGTTGGGTTTGGAGCCATTGAAATGCCAGACTGACTGATTTTGTGTGTGAAAGAGAGAGAGGGGGAAGGAGGGAGAGAAAGAAAGGAAAAAACGAGAGTACCCCTTTAAGAGAAAAAAAAACTGTTCCGTCCACCATTGTAGAAGTTTGCTTTGTGATTGTGTGCTGTGTTTATCGACTGTAAACAATATTTATTGCTTTATTGGTAAGTATCCATACAATATTCTGTTATTATTTAGTCTATTATGAATATGGTATGTTGAATTTTTTTTTAATTTTAAAGTAAATTTCATTTGTATTGGGTTTTCGGCAGCTGGCCACCCGAATATCCGGCACAGGGTTTAACCAGCATTGGCCAGGTCCCGAGGGTGCTGGATAAACGGGCTTTTATTTCTCAAAGATGTGATAAAGCACTATATCAAATGGAAGGATTATTATTATTGTATTAAACAATGTTAACAAAACAATTTCCGTATCGTTCCATTTTCATACTGAACAAACAAATCCTTCAAATGTTATTTAAATGCTTAATTTATATGTTGCATTTTTTTCTTTAGACAAGAGTTCTAACATTGTTCTATTTTTCTTCCCCTGCCCACTTTTGGCAAATAAAGTTAAATAAAATAATTTTGAATAGTTATAGTGATTTTGCTTTAATGTTTGATTACAGTAAATTATGTTACCTGAATGGGAGATTTCAACACATGTGAAGATTCTTGACTTATACTTGCTCGAAGTTCTAGCTTCTCAGTATCTGATGCAACACTGGACACATCTAGTCTAGCAATCTCTTTAGCAGAAGAGACTTTCAATTCTTTTGTTTTCGTGGCCCTCATTTCAATATCTTTGTCCACAACTGAACTGCCACGAGTGCTGGAATCACTGGCATGGTTATCCACCTGTTTTAAGAATTCAGTACTTGTTTCTGACTGTGACTTTAATTCCTCTTTCGTCACTTTGGGTACCACTTCCTCCTCTGGTACAGAAGGAGAATGATTTGAGATTGCTTCTGAACAGCTCTCGTTTTTGGATTCAGAAGCCAAGATGCTGCCTTCTATAGTCTCAGAAATGGCTTCCGGTTCTGTAGTGATATTCTCAATGCTACCATTTCGACTGCCTTCATGCTGTCCATTAGCTGAGAGTTCCTTCTCAATCACCTTTGGATCTCCTGGTCCAAACACAACATTACTTTCTTGTTTCTCTGCAGCATTTTCTACCGTCAATTCAGAGGTAACTGATACAATCTCCTTCTGGGAAGTCTTTCCTGAATCAGCAATTTCTCCAGATAAAACCATAGTTGGCCTCTCCAAACATACTTCACTTGCTTTGACTTCCTCCACTTTGGAAATATCCTGAAACTCTAATAATTGGTCTGATTTCTGACTTTCCTCAGCTTTCTTTTGTATTTCAGCCTCATTAGATGGTATAACATCTGCCTTGATTTCACTTTCCTCTTCCAAAATTTTCTGTTCTTCTGTGGAATCTGTACTGATCTGATGGTTAGCTTCACTTTGTTGTTCGGACCCCATTCCCTTGTTCTCTTCTATCGGTTTGTCTTCCACCAAATTTTCAGCACAAGATATTTGCTGAACCTCAGAAACCTCTTTACCAGCCATGGCTCCCTGTGCATTGCTGACGCCCGCAATCGTTCTCACATTGGAAATGTATCCTGCATGCTCATCTTGTCTTTGGTATTCTTCAAACATTCTGGCCAAGCTCTCTTTGTGCATTTCATAAGTAACCTGAAAATGTTAACAAAATTAGAAAAACAAAATGGTCCCAAAAAATAGAAAACCACAGCTGATCTTTGAGGTCTATCAATCAATCAAAAATATTTTGTGTACAATGCTAGATAAATTAAATCAGTGCCTAGCAAGCTGCTATCTGTATCTTTGAATGGGGAGGTGGGGGAGAGGAGGAAAGATAGGTTTAATGATCATTTTAGTCGTAATTAAACATACAAGTGTTTCAAAGTAATTACCAGACATAATCAAATCAGTACATGTAACAAGTCTTTATTTCAAAATATAAAGCTAACATTGTTAATTATGCAGAGTAGCAGACAATTGTTGAGAGTCTCAAGGCTAAAATAATTGTTCAAAGGGCCTGGCAGTTGTGTGCTTTGTTTTTTAAAAAAAGAAGTGCAGTCCTGCACTTAGTAGATCTAACTAAAACTTCCTCCCAAAAGAAAAATTTCCAGGATTATAAAACATTTCAAGCCATATTCCCCCAACCTCAAAAAAACTTCCAGTGATATAGTCTCTTTGCTTCCTCAATTATGATGAGGAATTATACATTCCTATAATATATATATCAATTATATATTCCCCAATTTGTGGAGTCCTGCAGCTCAGTGGTTAGAGCACTTGGCTTACAAGCAAGAGACCTGGGTTCGATTCTCGGCAGGTCAGGGCGATTCTTGGGCAAGTTACCTTACTCCACATGCCTAATAATAATCCCTCCAAAAAACAACAATAATAAATGGTCATTTCAATCCATGACTCTTTGAGTGATACTGCTGTGCGCAATTGGCTACCACGTTTTGCCCACATATATACAGTTAATTCACTTTATGGTATATTCTGTGAAGTGCTTTGAGACATCTAGAAGACATGAAAAGCGCTATATCAAATGCAAGGATTATTATTATTATTAGAAAAAGTTATGAAAATAAAGCATATAAAATGAGATAACACATGGAAGTTTTACACAACATAAAATATGTTTTTAAAAAACGATGAAAAAGGTAATATTTTAAAATTGCCTGGTTTATTTGGAGAAATCATGTGTTATCCAGTTTAGTACTGTATATAATTTAGAATATTTATATCCTTTTTACACTATTGGTTTCAGCAAGACAAATTGTGTGCATGCAAAGCCAGCTTTTTTAGCTTTTTCCCCCTTTCCCACCCACCCCCATTGGAAACAAAAATAACCAGACAATACAGAACAGATGGAAAATGCTGCAAGACTGCAGCCATCCCAACATGAATCTACCCATGATGGGATAAGTAGGTGTGAGTCACTATTTATACTGAGAAACAAATGTCAAATTTTGGGTCAGGTCCAAAAAACAAATAGATTAGTCATTTCAATGTTACTTTTATGTTTTCCTCTTTTCTTTCTTTGAATAATACATGAGCTATTTTGTCAAAACATTCCAGGTCAGAAATATACTTTCATCATTCACAACTGCAAAACAAATCAGTATTTTTGTTACCCTTTCATTGAAGGATTTATGCTAGCATTATGTTAGATTTGAAAACAGACATGATTATTTTAATAAAACTTGAAAACATCTATAGACCAATTGGTCATCCATTGACTATCTTTCCATTAGTACCATTAAACCAAAGAAACTGTAAACAGTCATTATGATTAAAAGGCATAATGCAACACCCTTAGAACCTAGTTTTTTTCCCCATGATCACGAAATTGTAATGGGGGGGAAATTAAAAGAAATGTACTGTACATACACAAGGCTGAAGGACACAAAATCAGTCCATGGAAGGAAAATCTTAACTAGTTTGCATTGCTTTCTTTTTTCCTGGGGGCTTAACAGTAAAAGCAGATAATTTGCAATTAATTAGCAGATATTGTTCTAAATTAGCCAGCTACAAGGGTAGTCATTAATCTTCCCAATCACTTGATTGCTAATCCATAGCTGTTTGTGCAGTGGAGACTGCTATTGAAAGTAACATTCCAACACTCAGAATCTTCTGGGGCTCCATTACTCCCAACATAATTTGACATTAAACATTTACTAATTAACAGAAAATTACGCAAGTGTTTTTAATTAGATTTTTTAAAAAATAACATGTTTGTAATTTATTCTGTGTTAATATGGTGCCTTCAATTTCCAAATTTCACCAATTATATATATATTTTTAATGATTTACAGGTGTCCAAAGGACAGGAGCAACACAGAATGGCAAATCACAGATCTGTGTGGTTTGCACAGAATCCTGAACTATTGATACTAGCCATTCTCCCCTGTCATTTCTGCATTGTAACTCCTGAATTAGCATACTAAGTGTATAATTATCAGCACAACATTTAAAGATTCCAGATTAACAAAATTCATGGTTTAAACTACTGTTGTCTAATTCTAAATACCCAAAATGTGGATGGTTTTATTGACCTTGAACCTACTGTGCATTCATCCACAAAATACACAGTCACTCCACTTTACAGTAAACCCTGTGAAATGTTCTGGGACCTTCTTCTGAAGTGAAAGGTGCTATGTCAAATGCAACAATTTAAAAAAAAATTGCTAGCATATTTTGGAGACCTTCCAGCATTTAGGTTTAGAAATATTGCAGTGAAGAAATTCTGCACAATTACTATAGTTGATGAGTTAGCCACCATACACTTTTGAAACTATCGGTCACATGGGTGTCTGGGGAAGAAAGGATATTACATCAATAACCTTACACAACATAATTTCTCAAGTTGGAAGGTTAGAGATGGAACACTTACATTGAGATCGATCAAGCAGCAATTACTTGAATATGGCTTTTTATATTAAAAAAATTAAATGCCAAACAAATTGAAGTCTTGAGACATGGCGGGAGGAAGAGGGGAGGTAGTTATTGGTTAATGTGTTACATTAGTCTCATCCAGATGAGTTTTAAAAATATTATGCAGCAAAAAGTTTTTTTCAATGTAGTTCCTTTCTTCAGAACTTCATTCTTGGAAGGCACAGGTCTTGACAATTTTAAAGAAGTCAGAACAATCTAATGAAATTTTGCCTTGTGCATGTTCGTAAAATTAAAATGATGACATAATTTTACACTTATAATACACTGAAACACTTCAATGGTGCCACACTGATACATTCCCAAATTTCCAGTTTCTAATCTAAGTTGCAAATCAGTGGCTAACCTGGGTGATTCCCTTCAAGGAAAGAAAAGATAAGATGTGAAATCCTTAACCCATACCTACACATATTTTAGTGTCTGGAAAAAATTCCCTTGCCCTCCACCTCCCTCTCCACTGTTTTGGAGTATCTGAACTTCTCCCTTTCAGGGCTTCCTCCCGGAATGACCTATCCTCCTCGGTCACTCTCCTCCACAACTCCCTCTCCACCACTCTCGATACCCTTGCTCCCCTAAGGCACAGGTGTGTGCCGCTGAACACACCTGATTTAAATCTAATTTAACAGTCCATCTGGCTGGACCTTAGCAAATCTTACCCCAACACCACCATCTCTGGTAAATCCTCCTTCTACTTCAACACAATCTTGGAGGCCAAGGACAACCCCAGGCTCCTCTTCTCCATCACCAACCGCCTCACCCATGCTCTAATCCAGTGTTTCCCAACCTTGTTTTGCTGCAACCCAAATTAACCACCAGATGGTCCTCACGACCTAAACTTTTTTTTGCTGTGACCCAAATTAGCTTCCAACCAGTCCTCCCACCACTGGAGGGCGATATCGCAACTGAAGCTCAGCTCAGCCAAAACATTATCGCTTATGTTTGGTGGACTCAGCACAACTCGTATGTAGGGTCTTTATACAAATTGGTCGGCAGTGTCGCATTTTTTTTTAGCGTTGAAAGCTTTTTTTTAAGTGTTAAAAGCTTTTTTAGCATTAAAAAAGCATTTTCAACATTAAAAAAAGAGAAAAAAAAATTCTGATGACCCTTTGCGACCCTACTGAGGACCCGCGCAACTCTGATTTGAGTCAGGGCCCGAGGTTGGAAACCACTGCTCTAATCTAACGCCAATAGCAAGGCAATGCTGATCTTCCTCGAAACCAAAGTTGAGGGGATCAACTCGACTGCCTCTGACCATCTGACCATTATCCCCTCCCCATCTCCCCTTCACACCTCAGCCCCTACCCAACCCTCCCTCCACACCGTCAAACCAGTCTCCCCCTTCTTTCTCACCACCACAACAACGCTAAAATTACATTCGTATTGCGCCTTTCAAGTCAGGGGGACATCACATGGCGCTGGACAAACCCAGTGTCTTCTTCTCCATCACCAACCGGGTCCTCTGCCTTCATCTATGCCCACATTCTACCCATCTGTGCCATGACTCGTTCTGCATTCCCCCACCTCCGCAATATCACCCAACTCCACCATTGTCTTGCACAACAGGCTGGCGAGCCCCTCATACACGCATTATTAACATCCTCGATTATGCAAACGCCATGGTTGTCGGCCTTCCCATCTCCTCCCCCAGTAGCCTACAGATCATGTAGAACTCTACAACCGGTGGCTTTTGGCGCACCAGCCTCCACAACCCTATCATCCCCATCCTCGCCCTATTCCACCGGCTTCCCATCACACAGAGGATACAGTTCAAGATCCTGGTGTTCACCTTCAAAGTACTCCATGGCCTTGCTCCCCCTGCCTCTAAAACTTCCTAACCTCCAAACAACCTGTCAGCTCACTTTGCTAAGTGGCCTCCAGCCTGCTTCATGTCTGCTGCCTCGCCTGTCCCACCATTGGCAGGCGGGTCTTCTGCTATTCTGCCCCCACCCTCTGGAACTCCATCCCACAGACCCTCCACTGCTTTCAATCATCATCCTTCTCCCCCTCTGCCCACCACCCTCCCAGATCCTCATCCCCATCTTGGGTCTGAAACACTGATTGTCCAGTGCTCTGGGATGTCCTCCCAACGTGAAAGGCGCTAAACAAATGTAATTTGGGTTTGGAGCGGTATTGGAAGTAGCCCACAAACAACAAAATTACATTTATAGAGCGCCTTTCACGTCACAAGGACGTCCCAAGGCTCTGAACAGATCACCCCTTACCTGCCAGTCTCTGGATTGGTAATGGTGTCACATACCAAATAAGGTTATGTGTTTCATATGTCATTATACCTCCTCCCATCATTGGGACTGTTGCAGCAGATTTCAGAGTTCTACGCATCTGAAAGTATTTTTTATGTGGTAGTTTCACAGGAACTTCAAAGTAACCATTGGGGAGCAGTTCGGAATCAATTTGCACCGCTGCATTAATGCTGCAGTGCAAATCTAACTCTTATTGAAACCACCTCCAGGTGTTCTCAGAGCAGCGCTCTAATACAATTCACAAAGGCACAGCCCAGACCTAAACTATATTTTTGAGAGGGAGCTTCATAGCCTACGAAGCACAAATAAGTTTCAATTGAGAATTAATAGCATGTCTTCGTTACCATCAGGAAGAAAATAATTCATTGTGTGATTTATGAAATGTTGCTTTTAAAATATGATTAGTTTAAGTTTCAGATGCAAAAAAGATGGACTGGACTTGCTCACTCTTTAAAATATATTGCCATTATCAAGACATTTAAATCTAGGGATCCAATATCTGTTATTTACCATAAACAGAAAACAAATTCCAAAATGAATTAAATAAAGGCCAATTTCAGTATTCTGAAGAATCTGTAGCTTTGTTCTTCCCAGTTACAATAATGGAGTGTTTTATGCAATTAAAGGTACTAACCTGAAGATATGTCATACTAAAAATTAATTCCACAAGTAAAATATCAACTGACTATCCAGGTATCTGGAAAGTTGGAACACGCATAGCACACTAATTATCAGTGAATTGACAATCAGAGATCCAATGGAATGCTTCACTTACAGTGAAGATTCTTAATTCTCTATAAGAGTCAAAACAATCAGAGCTACTCACTAAACAAAGCCGTATATAGGAAACACAAGGTTTCACAATAATAGGGACATAATCTTAAAACTAGAACTAAATCGGTTAATGGTGCATTGAGTAAATGTTTCTCAACAAAAGTTATCGATAACATAAAACTCACTGCTGCATTCGACAATAGATGCGGAATTAAATTGGGTTTTAAAAGGGAGATAGTGATAGAAGTGAGAGTATTAAGAGATATCGAGAAAGGCAGGAAGTGCAAATAAAAACAGCAACGAGAACTTACATATATATAGCAGCTTCTGCACGGATAGTATCTCGGGGAACTTAACAGATGTGGGGTTTGATGCCAAGCTGGAAAGAGAGGTTATCAAAGGCTTGGAGTTCCAGAGATTTAGAGCATTGTGCCTGAAAGCACCAAAAGAGTGGAGCCTGGCAAGAACTGGGGTGATGGGAGAGTGGAGCCTGGTTCCCGTGCGGACACAGGTGGCTGAGCTTTGTATAATTTGGATCTTGTTTATAGTGGAATTGGGAGATTAGCAAGCAGTGCATTGGAAAAAATTACACCAAAATATGACAAAAATGTGAATGAGGGTTTCAACAATATTCTAAATAAAACAGGATCGAAGGCAAGCGATGTGGCAGAGGTGAAGGAAGGCAGTCCTGGTCATAGGTGGAAGCATAACTTAGTATTCAATCCTAAAACCAAGGTTGCTTAGAAGTTCAGTGAATCAGAGGAATAGATGTGTGGGGGTGGGAGGTTTTAAAGAGGCCAGAATCACATGTGAGAAAACATTGACAAGAGTCAAGAAGCACGACTTCCATCTTGTCCATGTTCAGTTGCAGATAGTCGGTATTCAGCGAGGCAATAGAACTGGGGTCACAACAAGAAGGCAGAGGCAGAACTGCCATTGACTGAGAAAATGGTAGATCAGACTTAATATGCTGCCTTCCGTGCCTTTCATTTGCCATCACTATGGATTATTTTATTCAAACTAGCACTGTTGTTTCTTTCATCTTTTGCAATGCAATGCATAAGGGTCCAATTTTTGAGGCAGCATATGGTTAGGTATGCATAGACCCTAGATTTACAAAAAAAAACTATGTAGTGGTATAGATTATTCTTCATAATAATTATTGCAAACATATTCCAATAATAAAAATAATAAAACAGAAAGTCTAATATAAGGCTTCAGAATGATAGCTATTCTATGTGTATGTATTTTTAAAATACAATTTATTTTGATGCAAGTGGCAGTATCAGTAGAACATTTGGTCTGAATTGTTCACTGTCCATGCAGACGGTAATCATGCTTGCATACTTAAATAGCTCATACATCAATATAAAACACTGACTCAAGCAAATTCATTGCATAGACAGGAAGCAATAATAGTAGCAAATGAATATTTTCCGAATTTCCTGGCATCTAAGAATTAAGAATTGTGATATTTTAAAATGTACAAAACAATACAATTTAGGCAAGTTAAATTTTCTTTAGTTTTACAATTTTAGCAATCCCTATGTATGTGTGGCTATCACTTGAATGAACACAGATTTATTCAAAACCTTCCAACACCTTGAGCCAGAGCCATATAACTGCGGCAGAGATGAATGTTCAAACTGCAATAACATTGTAAAATAAACACAAGACTAATGTATCCAAAAAGTGTAAGAAACTGGAGAACTCTTTCTTCAAAGCTTTTAAATGCTGACTACACAAAATTGTATGGAAAAGGGGAATGGTGCAGAAGTGTCAGGAAAGCCACCATGCATTAATGAGTGCAATGTAGCTGTGGGAGGAGTGAATTACAGTGACAAACAGCTTAGCTACTACAAAGATGGCAGGAAATCTATCAAACTCTACAATAAAATTGCAATTGAGTTTCTTTGGCTTTTTATAGGAAATTCACAGATCTTGATGTGTAGCACTACAAAGCTTCTCAAATTGCGTGGCTTCAGTTGGCTGTCAAGAGATCGCTCTTTTTCATTAGAGATCTGGGGGAAGGGAGAAAGGTAAAGTAGAACCTAAGAAACAGAATTACTTTAACCTTCCACTTTACATTAAATGTTTCAAGCACAAGCCAGAAATAAGACTTCTATACCATGAAAGAAAGACAGAAAATGGTAATCTCTTTAGAAAGGCTCTGACTAAGCAGTATTTGCACAAAATAGGTGTTGCTGAGTGGAGGGAGGGGAGAGTAGGAAAGAGAAACAACTGAGAACCAGTGGAATAGAATATCACTTGGCAAATCCTCCCCACCACCAACCCCCATTTGCACATTTCTAAGACGATCGGTAATTTTCTTCCCACCATATAACC
Source organism: Hydrolagus colliei (assembly GCA_035084275.1). Classification (NCBI taxonomy): domain Eukaryota; kingdom Metazoa; phylum Chordata; class Chondrichthyes; order Chimaeriformes; family Chimaeridae; genus Hydrolagus; species Hydrolagus colliei. The sequence goes on from CM068742.1 coordinate 72,620,099, forward strand.
ATTTCTAAAGTACTATATTTATATCACATATTTCTGGAGTCTAATAATAAAATAATTTCACATTACAACATCAATGACAGTCTTATCTCATGCCTGCATTATTCCTGATCAAAGGCAAGTCATTCTACCAAATGTGAAGTTCAAACAAAATAAATCCTGTGAGAAAATCTGTAGATATCAAAAACAATTCTAGAATAATAATCCTTGCATTTGCCTAATCACATTGTTGAGATGTCTCAAAGTACTTCACAGAATATAAAGTAAAGTGAATTAACCGTGTATTTTGCGGACGAAACACAGCAGCCAATTATGCACAGTGGTGTCCCACATTTTAATATGGGAATGGAAAAATACTGATCATTCACAACACAATATTTATTAAAGCAGTATCATTATTGTACAAAATCATTGGAACTTATCAAAACAGCAATAAGTTTGTACCGAAAAAACCTGAGTTAACACATTTTCCATAAGTATGCTTTTACATTATCCAATTACTCCACAAAAATACATTTAATGGGATTCAGTAGCTGTGTGATACAGTAATTTGTCTTACCACCTTACCATTTTTAAATGCTGCGCTTGTTGAAAGGGAAAAAGTCAAACATTCAAACTTTTTTTTAAATATGGAAAAAGATAAATGTCAACTAAACTCAATTCAAGATGTCATGAATGTTTTCCTAGTTTGCATACTTTAGATTCACAAATACTGAAACTCAACTACCAATATGCTCATTTTAGTGAAGACTGACCTAAAAGTGCTTTTTTAAAAAAAATGCCCTGGTGATTGAGCCGTGTTACCAAAATTCATCACACTCTCGGGCTATGTGGTAGTAGCCAACATTTGTGACACTTATGTGGCTCAGAAGTCCTGCGTTTGGGTTTGGCTAACACAATAAATCTACATGGTACTGACACTTTGGGTTGCAAGTTTGCCCAAGAGATTGATGGAATAAAGTCTTGTCTCTACGCTGGTTCTAAGGGTCATATGCATCAGTTCATTATGCTCTTGCTTCAGAATCACAAGAGTAAGATTTAATGCTACAAACCAGTGCACAAAATCCATAAAACGATCTGATATTCTAGTATAATACTGAAGGAACATTCCACGGTTGGAGTCTTGTACTTCCAGACGAGATTTTAAACAAATCCATTTGCCAGCTTTGGTGAATGTTGAAGATACCATTGGACTACTTCAAAGGAGCAGGAAGTTCCTCTTCATACCTGTGAAATATTCCTGCTTCACACAAATTCACCAATTGATTTTTTATTCATTGTCCTTTGAAGTATGTTGATGGCAAGAGATTAACATTTGTGTTATTTTTAAAACGAGTCTTTACAAGTCACAATATGTGAAGCTTTGAGATATTTTGCAGTGGTAGTCTATTGTAAATTTTATCTACATGAAATGAACCTGTCTCATCCTACTTACAAGTAGGCCAAATTGACAAAACTGCCTCAGTTCTAATACCTTGTCTGGAGGACAGCAACTCTGACAATACAATGATTCCAAGTCCAGATGTAGTAGGTCTTGAACCTACAACCTTCTGACTCGGATATTCGAATGCTAATGCACAAGAAGCATCTTTAGTGATTTTTGTGTGATTAAGATAGATTTCCCTTCTGTGAAATGGAATATGTAAAAATATATATTTTTAAATTAACTTAAAAATGCAGTAGCATTCTCTCCCGCTCACCCACCCCCACCAATCCCCCAAACTACCATTTTTTTGTGCTAAATTGTAACACACAAAAGCTTACTGCGTGCAACCGGAAAATAAAACATTATTATGTTTTCAGTTGAATTTGTACAGTTTAAGTTTTCTAAGCTTGAAAAAATCTAATATCTGTAACCCTCTGGCACATTATCTACTTTCATTTTCATCCAATCTAACATCTGTATTAATCGAAAACCATAAGAATTTAGCAGAACATATATGCCTCCTTGTGGCCTAGAAAAGTATAACCTGAAAACTCTAACAATAACGTTTACTGGAACCTTTAGTAATTTACTATTTTAGAAGGGAAAAAAATTACAATGTAAAGTTATAATGAGATGGGCAATTGTTTTTTAAAAAGCTTTTCAAGAAAATACCCAGACTGTAGTGTTTCAAATATGTTCAAATTATATTAACTCGACAATAACAACAAATTATATTTGTATAGCACATTTCGCATCGGAAAAAAAGACTTTTGTCATTTTATGCTTCAGTAATGAGCTAATAAAATGTGTAGAAATTATAAACATCATTGGCCTGGTGAAATGACCACTTTAAGATTTGCACATAATGCAAATCTGTTTAAACAGTATGTAATTTTTAAAAAAAAAGAAAAATCCAAGATGAATTAGGAAGCACCTCAGAAGTGTAAATGATCCATAACTTACCTTAGAGTGTGTAATTGAAAGCGTATCCACCCAGACACGCCAACCACCCCATTCATATTTAACTGCATGGTAAAGCAATATCCGGAAGATAGCATAGACCATTTCAGTTATTTTCTGTTCTTCTGAATTCTTAGGGCTGACATAGCAAAGAGACAACATCCATTCCTGCCACACTGAACATTGCAGCAAACTCCTGCAATAAAACAACAGTTAGATTTCTCTGGGATATTTGGCAAAGCAGAATTATTTCATGTGGATTCTAGATTTGGATTCTAGAATTCAGGTAAAAACTATAGAAACCGCCTTACCAGTGGCATGAATATTACTTTGAATACTTCAAAAGGTAATATTAAATGTGCTCACTATTTTAATGGATTTGAACCAACATAAGAAAGCAGTAACTAAATTAAAGAAAATGCAACTTACAATGCTGCTGCACAAAGCAACAATTCCAGAGTTTTGTTTCCTCTACACCGACAGCAAGATTTTTAAAAAAAACATTATTAGCTTTATGGAATGTATAATATTTTAGTATTCTGTAGCTCCATGACATCGGTAAAATGGCCACTATCATAATGCTCTTTTGGATGAACATTTCTTTGAAGTACAAAAGAATTACACTATATTTTGTGTTTACTGGGAACATAGAAATGATTAACGTCATCTTATCAAATGCCATATACTTTTAATGTCAAATATAGTAATAAACCTTACATTTGATATCGCACCTTTCAAGTCAAAAGTGCTTCACATGATTTACTGTAATATCTAGTGACTGAGACTTCTAAAGGCTTCCTCTAAAATAATTGTAATAGCTTACAATTATTTTACAATTTCAAGGGTTGAAAGCTAGGCATTCTGAATGGTCTGAAAGCTATATTTAATTTTAATTTCAATTCAGTCCAATAAAGGTGAAGCTCAATTATACACACTCCTAAACAATAGGGTCCGTCGACATGGAAATTTTCCGATTAAATATATCGATGAGCTCATATCGAGATATACCGAAATATCGATATTTTCGGGTTTTTTGTACTGCTCATGCACGCATAGCGCGCGCATTCCGGGTTGCGCGCATTCCGGGTGTGCGCGCATTCGGGGCCTATCTTCTCAGGAGGTAAATATCTTTCTCTCTCTGTGTCTCTCACTCTCTCCATCTCTGTGTTTTTCTGTCTGTGTGTCTCTGTGTCTCTCTCCCTCTCTCCTCTCTCACATCCCCCCCCATCTCTATCTACCTGTATATTATCACATCTACCCCGTCTCTCCCCCCCCCCCCACCGCCATCCCTCTCTCGCACCTCCCCCCCCGTCGTCTCTCTCCCCCACCACCCCCCCAGCCGTCTCTTTCTCCCTCCCCCCCACCGCCGTCTCTCTCCCAACCCCCAGCCGTCTTTCTCCCCCCAGCTGTCTCTCTCCCCACCCCAGCTGTCTCTCTCCCCCTCCCCCCAGCCGTCTCTCTCCCCCTCTCCTCCCCCCCAGCCATCTCTCTCCCCACCCCAGCTGTCTCTCTCCCCCTCCCCCCAGCCGTCTCTCTCCCCCTCTCCTCCCCCCCCAGCCGTCTCTCTCCCCCTCTCCCCCCCCCCCAGCCGTCTCTCTCCCCCTCTTCTCCCCCCACCAACCATCTCTCTCCCCCCCAAGCAGTCTCTCTCCCCCCAGCCATCTCTCTCCCCCTCACCCCCCCCCCCCCCCAGCAGTCTCTCTCCCCCTCACCGCCCCCCCACCCCAGTCGTCTCTCTCACCCCCCACCCCTTGCATACCTGTATATTGTATTCGAGGACTGTGAATACAATATGGCGGCTTTGCATCTCGGTCTGTGCATTGTGTATAGAGATGAGCATTCTGGGTCTTGTAGCTCAGTGTGCTCGCATCCCGATTTTTTACCTCGATATATTGTTTTTCGATATATCGATATTTTTGAAATGTCCATATCGGCGTATCAATATGAAAATTATATCGGGTTTTAGCGATATATCGATATATCGCCGGACCCTACTAAACAAGAATTGTAACCCCAGGAACATTCTGAGAGAAATTAGACCTGAGTTTCCTCTATTTGTTTTAGTATTCCAGAGGGCTAAAATGTAGTACAATTTGATAAATTCTTAAATCCTGTCTTAATTTTGAGTAAGTTTTCTGCAAGCTATTTTTGTAAAGTACAAAAACAATCCAAAAAGTTAAAACTGAATTTAAAAATTTGACAAATTCTAGATGTTTGAGGAAACATCGATTGAAATAACCTGTTAAGTTAACCATAGCACTCAAACTTTACAGTATATTTGTGGAACGCTTTGAAATGTCAATTCTCTCAAGACTCAATAACATTCTTCAGGTGTCGACTTACAAGAGTACAGCAAAAAATCCTTCTATAAACTGTTTGTTTCATCAATACAATTACAATGCCTTTATCTTAGAATGGAAAAAATGCATATCCAATGCTGGAAAATGCCTGTAATGCATTGTGTTGGCATGCACAAGGAGAATTGGGCCAGCAGGAGTCTACAATTGGTCCCTCGGAAATGTTTGGCTGTGGAAATTTTTTAAAAACATTTTTAGGTTTAGAGCCAGGTCCAGTAAGGGTCATATTATGCAACCCCTCCTTACTTTCAGGTTGTATTCACTGGATAAGAGAACAAATTCCTGTCCTTTGTATAGAATATGGTTTATATCATAGTGAATATTTAATAATCCCAAAACAACTGAATACTATTGACCATTTGATCAGTCAAAAAAAATCTTCACAGGTCTATCCCAAGAGTTTATTTGGCAGGTTTATCGACAGGGATTGGAGCCAAGCAGACTCAAGGCAATTAAAGTGAAGCCCAAAGTGCTGAGGATTGGATTATGGATAGCTATTAGTGTCATACAGGTAGAGCACAAAAAGAATTGAAAGTGACGACATCTGAAAAGATTTGTTTTAAAATATATATTGTTCTAAATTTCTAATATTTAAACACTGAACCTCCCCCTCTCCAATAAATATTAAACCTTCAAATCTGTTACAGGTCACTGTTCCACATTCCAATTTAGTGGAGTAGGGCATTTTGGAACATATTTAACTGTCACATTAAGTTGTGAGATAATCTGAATAGCTTTGCATAAGAAAACTAGACTGAGAAGAGTACATTTTCCCTCTTTGTACCAAATGGGTCAGAACAAGCCAGAGTTCAGATAAGTGGTTAAACTCAGCCGGCCACTACATTTTCTTTTACACTGAAGCTAACATGGATCCCAAGGAAAGAACTGGTTATTCACAATTGTAGAATTTCCATCTCATTTCCCTTGCACCTGAAAAAATCAGTGGAAGAAATGGGGATTTGCTCAACAATGAATAATTATTAATTTCTTTACAATTTATTTTTTGCTCCATAAAACAACCGTCAGTTCTAAATTCTGGAGACTGAAATAAAGCATCAAAGCGTTAACTCTAAATCCAAAGTCCTAACAGGTAGGATGGTCCTAGCTGTACAAGAAGAGGGAAAACTTGCCAGAAAGCAATATTAAAGGTTTTGTGAGGTTTTAGTTGGTTAGATTCCAGCAGTATCAGAACGCACTCTGGAGTCTCCAAACCTTGGCTCTTGCCAACCTACGCCTAATTCAAAATTGAATCTCAGACCAGCCAAGCGGGGAAAGGGGCAGAGAAAGTGCTCATGACATGTGACGGAATCGGATTCTCCAACATCAACAAAACTGTCAGATAAACTGCAGCAGCACAGGCTGCACAGCTGTCTCTACTCTCGCGCTCCAAGTCAGTCTGTCCACGACTACCCATCCCACCTTTCCCTCCCTCTCTCCCTTACCTCCCTTTCTCCCCCTCTTCCTCCCTGACTTAACCCCACCCCACCTTTCCCTCCCTCTCCCCCCCTTACCCTCTTTTCCCCCTTTCTCCCCTGGCCCCATTTCCGCGACTGTTGGTGGGACACTGTTGTGCGCAATTTGGCTGTCGTGTTTCACCCACAAATACACAGTCAATTTTCCTACTGTTCTTCATCCTGCCCCGACCCCTCCCCCACTGATCTTGTCCCTACCTGACTGTACAGCGCCTTGGGACGTCCTCTCGATGTGAAAGGCGCGATATAAATGTATGTTTTGATTGATTGATTGATTGATTGATACTTTCTCAGTTTGGTTTGGATATTTTTAAGTATGCACGGTGATGGGTTTTCACATATGTCAGAAACCCAGCTGACAAAAAAAAGGACTTAGCAAGTTCGAAAAAATAAACATCAATGTTCTTTTCAAATTGTCATCCTACACCCACACCAAACATTTTTCCTTCCAAAAATTATTTAATGCCAAATAAAAATATTTTACGCTTATTCAAACTCATGTGGATAAACACCATACCAATAAGCAAAATAGATCTAAGGTAGAGCTACATGTTAAGCAGTAGAGTAAAGCTTGGATACAAAATAATTTCCAAAAGAAGTCCTTTAAAATTCCATACTAACCCAAAATGTCACTGGAACCTCACCATTGTTATTTTAAGAGCACTACAAGATTCCAAAATATTGAAGATCTAGAAACAGCATTTGGTTCTCTAATTAGCAATAAACTAATAACCATTTTGCAAATTCAAACATGACTTAACTTTACAGATATAGATGGGTTGGTTTTAATTACTCACATTCCTACTTACAAATTTCAGCAAAGCAACAGCTTCCATTTACAACAATCTCACCTCCGGTTTTCTCTGCTGCTGTTGAAGAGTTTGATCATGTCGGACAGAAAAACACGGCGAACCTCAGTAGTTTCTGGAATCTGAGAAGAACCCCTCAACAGCGTTGCAATCACTTTTAGGATTTCTGTAACAAAAAATAATATAAATGTCCAACGTCCGGCAGCTAATGTTAGCTTTACAACAGTAATGTAGTGGAATATCACAGAATGTGTCAGAAGGAACCTCTTGTGCTGATCTTATTGGGTAACTACACAGTCTACAATTTGGCTATAAAATATTTTGCACTCGCGTTCTGCCCTGAAAGGAGCAGGCAGTAAGGGAAAAAGCATAAAACAATCAAGAAACTAGATAGAGAGATCTGGATGATCTGCTGTCTATGGAGTTGGAGAAGCCGACAAGCAGGGAGTTTGCGTAGTTGGGCCTGCATGTTATGAATGCATGTATGAGGTGTGAGACAGTGACGGAGCCAGGTGATGTTGCGGAGGTGGGGGAAGGCAGCACATATCATGGCACGGAAATGGGGTAATAATAATCTTTGCATTTGATACAGCACTTTTCACACTTTATCGATGTCTCAAAGCGCTTCACAAAATAAACTGTAAAGCGAATTGACTGTACATTTGTGGGCGAAAAGATAGTTGAGGATTAAACAAGATGCCAAGGTTCTAGACTGGCTTAGTGGGGTGGAGTGTGCATCCTTGGATGAGTTCAATGCCTGAAATTAACTCAATCTTTTCACTTCTGAAAACTAAATTCAAGTCCAATTCCATCCTCCTCACATTATGAAATAAATCAATTTTTCCCGGGTGACAGAAAACTGTTAAAAACTACATATTTTTCAGCATGGTCACTAAATTGGCAGCTCAAGAGAAATCCATTAGAACTGCTGACATGGACACAGAAATGCCCTACTTGTAATAGCAAGAGTGCTCTTGAGATGAGGGTTAAGACATTTTTCAAGTCATAAGTAAACTTTACCATTACTAATTTATCCTACACACAACAACAACTTAAACTTATAAAGCGCCTTTCACGTCGGGAGGACGTCCCAAGGCGCTGCACAGGAGGCGTGTGACCCGAGCTGGGAGGGGAATGTTCGGGAAGGAGTGAAACACGTACGGGAGGTCGAAAAGTTCGGGGGGGAACAAAAGGCACGGTCGAAGAGGAAAGTCTTCAAACCAGCCTTGAAAGAGGAAAGGGAAGAAACAAGGCGGAGGGATTGGGGGATGGAATTCCAGAGGGTGGGAGCGGAGAAACTGAAAGCCTGGCCTCCGATGGTGGGGTGGTTCGGGCGGGGGGGCTTGGAGCAGGTCAAGTCCTGCTGAACGGAGGGTCCGGGTGGGCTTATAGGGGGAACATAAATCGGTTAAGTAGGGCGGGGCAAGGCCGTGTAAGGCCTTGAAAGTGAGGACGAGGATCTTGAACTCGATCCTCTGGAGGATGGGGAGCCAGTGAAGACGGGCGAGGGTGGGGGTTATGTGGTCGCGGAGGTGGGTGCAGGATAGTACACGGGCTTCAGAGTTTTGGATGACCTGCAGCCTGTGAATGGAGGAACTGGGGAGGCCGACGAGGAGAGAGTTTCCGTAGTCCAGCCGTGAGGTGATGTATGCGTGCACGAGTGTATCGGCAGTGTGGGGGGTGAGGTAGTTGCGGAGCCTGGCAATGTTGCGTAGGTGGAAATAAGCGGTGCCGGTCAAGGCACTGATGTGGGGGAGGAAGGAGAGTTTATGGTCGAACGTGATGCCGAGGTTCCCGACTGGCTTTGTGAGGTGGAGAGTACAGTCTTGGATGTTGAGGCTGGCAGCGCCCGATGTGCGGAGGCGTTGGCTTGAGCCAATCAGGAGGGCCTCAGTCTTGCTCACGTTCAATTGGAGGAAGTTGTCCCTCGTCCGGGACTCAATGTCAGACAGACATGCTGTCAGAACATCGATGGTCTGGGGGTTGAGGGATGAGGCAGAAAGGTACAGCTGGGTGTCGTCCGCATACATGTGGAAATGTACCCCATGTTTGCGGATGACATCGCCCAGAGGGAGCGTGTAAATGGTGAAAAGGAGGGGGCCAAGGACAGAGCCCTGGGGGACACCGTGAGAAACTGTGCGGGGGTTTGTGGAGAAACCGTTGGAAGATACAAAATGTAGGCGGTGGGTCAGGTAGGAATGGAACCAGTCAAGGACTGTGCCTTGAAGGTTGAGGTGGGAGGAAAGACGTTGGAGGAGGATGGTGTGTTCGACTGTGTCGAATGCAGCAGACAGGTCAAGGAGGACAAGGAGGCAGAGGGAGCCCTGGTCGCAGGCGGTTAAGATGCCATTAGTCACCTTGACCAGGGCAGTTTCCGTGCTGTGAGCAGGGCGGAAACCTGATTGGAGGGGTTCAAGGAGTGAGTGAATTGAGAGGAAAGAGCGGAGCTGGGAGGCGACCACTCTTTCAAGGACCTTGGATAAAAACGGGAGGTTGTAACTGATAAGATACAAGTAACTGATAAGATAATGACGCTGTGTGCACGAAAACTGTATATTCCGAGAGGGGAAAAAGGGATTTCAAAAGGAAATAGCTTTCCTATTGTACAAACAGCTTCTAATTCTAAAGTATTGCAGAAACCACATGAAATGGAGGTCGCAGAGGAAGAAACAGAAGACATCAATGGCCCATTTAAAAAATCTAGATCAAGTCTCACTAGACCAGACACCAATCCAGGACTTCACTGCTTAAGGGTTAGTCACCTCACTTACAAATGCAAGTGTTTCAAGAGAAAATATCTTTAAACAGTCGTTCAATTGGAAAAAGTCTAACCGGTGAAAACAGAAGCCACTCCACTCACAACCATAAACAAAATTTTAAATCAAGACTATTTCGTTTTTTGATGGGGGGAGTGTGGAAACTATGGGATGTAGTGATGCTAGAGGAACCTAACTGCAAAAAATCACCCTAATTGTCTCTTCCCTTATTCCATTTAATTCTGAGTAATAATGTAACACAGAAAAATTGAACGGATGTGCGTCGAAAACATGTTTACTCCATAATTGATTTTAATACTTTTGAAAATTAATAATTACTTACGGGGATTTTGTATCTTTACTGATGAATCTGGATCAGGATGTTGTTTATGCACAACCTGGGTACAAATCTGCTCTGTCAAAATCTGAAAAGTAAAAGAAAATATTTGACAAAAATTGGTGGTGGGGCAAAGTAAGAGATTATTAGATTCATTTTACAAAATTTGTGACTGCAGTTTGGGGAACATTCCAAATACAGTACATTCAATTAGACAAAACTAGCAAATTGTTTTAAAACCAATTCATTGCCATGCCATCTCTTGCACATATTCGCAGCCGATTTCAGCTGTATGCTCTCTGCCATCTCAACCATATTTGTGATTCAAGGAAAAGAGGAAGAGAAAAAAGTCTCTGAAACAAAATTGCCCATAGAAGTGGCAAGAACAAATGTGAAAGAAACAGAAAATTAATTGAATGATTAATTATGTTAAATTAATCTAAAACATCAGGCAATTAATTGAATAGTTCACAAACCCAGAGCAAAATACAAGATGGAAGTTGTACTAGAGGCTAGTTTTAAGAGCAAAGAATCAAGATTTGGAACACAACAGGAAATTAAGTCTCCCACATTGTTGAGTTAGACAATTGTTCAGACATGTACAATACAGAAATCTGGAACTTGCACAGATGTCATGTATAGATTTCATTATGGTACCAATATTTCTACCTAATACAAAATTTAATAATTTGGCAAGTGGCATGCAAGCACAGTTAAACTGGAACATTGTCAAGGTACTTTAGCTACGCACACTCTGAGGACAAAAGTGACCTAGAACATCGGCTTGAATTTACACCTCGGGGAAAACTGAGCCAACCCTAAATTATATCCCTAATATTTCACCTCCCCACCACCCCCCCATCCCCCAACCCTTATCACGACTATACACAGCCAAATTACTTAATTAGGCCAGAGGCTAGGACGTAGATTTATCAATCCAAAATAAAACCACCAAAATCATACATGAATTCTTCAGAAAGGAAATAATAATCCAAATGTAATAATGATTAAATAAAATAATAACAAATCTAATAACGACATATTTCCTCCTCCCCCATTACCACTACACACAGCCAAGTTACTTAATTAGTGAAGAGGCTAGGGCATAAATTCATCAATCCAAAATAAAACCACCAAAATCATACACAAATTGTTCAGAAAGGAAATAATAATCCAAATGTAATAATAATAAAATTGTAACAAATGTAATAATAACATGGCCACCCAACTGCAGTTTAGAAAGGGAAATTCTTCCACAGGACACCTACTTGCAGAAATCATGATCCAACTTAATAAACCTGGGTGAAATACAAAACACAGAACTCACCCATACCAAAATGTCTGTTTAATTGCAAAATCTGACTACATTTATGGTAGGTGAAATATTGGCAGAAATAGTTAAAAGAATACAACGTAATACTCAACAGAAAAAAATTCTACACTATTTAAATGGACTGCTTGACGCTTACCTCATATAAGACATTGTAAGTGGTCATGGTAATCACGTTGGTGTGCAACATCAACCGTTCAGCTAACAAAGAGAATAATCCATGTCCAAGCATGACTTCAGCCTTACGTCTGTAGAAAGCAGTACAGTTTCAATAGCCTGAAAAGTTACTCAATGTACAGTTTTTGATCATGACTTGAAAATGAATGATATGCAGGTCAAATAATTCTGCTCCCATAAATGAAATGCAGGATTTTTCTCCACCATGTTAGACTTTCAGCCTAAAATGCCCAAATTTGTTCATTCCCAAACAGCTTGGATGAACAATGCCATCTTCAAAAAGGATTACCAAGCAAGAGGAAATATATAATTTTATTTCTTACTTTGGAGCAAGATGCTTCAGAAAATACCCCATCACTTTTAAAGCTTGTACTCTTATTCCTTCATTTTTTGAAGCCAAAAGTTTATAGATGATCCTGGAAAAACATAACAGAATGTAAAATAGTTGATCAATTAATGAATACATGGTTATACATTTTTAAAAATCAATTTAATTCTGTAATTGTGCATGAAGTAGTTCCCAATACTACGTAAATCAACTAGGAAACAGAGTTCAAATCTTGGTCATCCAACACCTTTTCTTCAATGATCAGGTAAATGCTATTGATATCTACTACGTATGTTAGGGTTGAGAAAAATAAGCAAGACACCAAAAAAAGGAAGAAACCAATGTTCCACTCTTGAGCAAGCATATTTTCCAATTCATAAAATGACATAAAATAGATTATTTCCTTTACAATATGAATTAAGAAAGATCTACTTTTGAAAGTGTCATCCAAAAACTAACATAGTTTACAAGATTTGCTCAGAAGGCCTTCAGCCAAGTGTCGGCAGTTGCCTTGCAGGAGCCCCGTGCAATGGTTCTGTTTGGGGTCCCTACATTTTACGAGATGATGATGCTAAATCTTATCAGTGGATTCATTTGGGGCCCTTGAATGGCTCAGAGCCCCAAGGAAATTCATAGGTTGCCCGTCTCTGCCAATATCTCACCCCAAAAGCTGCCAAAATCCTGGTCCATGCCTTTGTCACCTCTGACACTGATATGGGCAATTGGCTGCCGAGTTTGACCCGCAAATATACAGTCAGTTTACTTTACAGTTTATTCTGTGAGAGCGCTTTGAGACATTTAGAAGACGTGAAAAGCACTATACCAAATGCAAGGATTATTATTATTACTGGTTACCTGCTCCATTCGTTAATTACCCTCTGGGTAAAGAAACAATTCTTGACAAGATTAGATGTTCCTGAAATTGCCCTTTGCAACTCTAGTCATACAAAATATTTATACTGTGCCATTCTTAACATACAAGGGAGGGGAGTTAACTATTAAAATGATTTTTCACTATTGCTATGCTTCAGGTCAGTATGGCCTAGGCATATGCAATGAATCAGTTAGATTGAAAACTGGCCTGTGGCACCAGTGCTCAGCTAAAAACATAAGAGTTGCTTCTTTCTCCAAAATGGGCAATGTAACCCAGGAGGAAAAAGATCTAATAATCTGTTTATCAAGTTGTTTACTTAAAATCAATGTTAGTGCATAAAAGCATGCATTTCATTCTACAATAACAATTCATATTTCAGAAATATTACAATAATCCCGATTATTAATTCTCCCGATGTGTAAGGTGCTATAAAAGTGTAAATTGTGTTGTATTTGCCTTATTATGGTGTGCAAACTTAGATTTCTCTGAATTTGCCAGCAAAATTAGTATAAATTATCATTGCAGAAAAGTATTATTCCTTCCTTAGTCCAATTTTTTTTAATGAAACTATTTTAAAAAAATGAGTCCAGTGTTCTGGCTTCAATCACTTTACTGACTGAAGTAAATTAATTACTTTAATTAATTACTCCACACGTCTGATAATATATTTTCTGTAAAAGAAACTAACCATTACCAACTTTCACTTCATAACAAACTGATATCATGGTCACATTATTGAGAACTCAAGAATCAGGTGCACGTTTTGAAGGCATGCAGTCCACCTACAAATTGTTACTACAATTTACATAACAACAACAAAAAAATTACACTTATAAAGCGCCTTTCAAAATCCTGTGAAGCATTGATACATGTCAATGATGTGCTAAAATGCTTATCAAATTATCAAATGTAAGGATATTATTTTCTACAACCCCAGACTTGTCATTAATTATTTATAATGAATATAAATTTAGGTTACTACTAAAAAGACAGATTAGCAATTGCCTTGCTTTCATTGGAAGAAGGGCCAGAGACAAAGATGGAAAATTGTGTAAAGTCATTGAAAGTTAATTATTTTTATCATGACCAAAGGGGAAAAAACCTCAAGTGTCAATATTATGGTTCAATGGTAGTGATTATCCTCATCACAAATGCAGACATCTTGTGGCTTTCAGTCGAAGCTCCTCTAATTACTACCCGGGCAGGTCCATCAAGATGCAAATGTCAGTCTTCATTTTGAATACCAAAGAAACTAAGTTTTGCAAACCATAATTACTCTTGAATATCATCAGATTTACACTCAATATTATCAGATTTAGTGTGCAAGATAGATTGCACATCACACTGAGGTTCATATAAACAAGAACACTAATTTTAAAATTGCAATGATTTTGACAAGGAAATACAATACATTACAAAGCAACTTGTTGCCAAAATAACTTGCCAAAATAACTTGGCATGACTCTAACAAAAGTTTTTTTTTTTAAATAGTGCAATGTTAGAAGTTTAGAAGCGCTCTGAGACGCCGTCCAGCGTGGAGGACGCTATATAAATTGAAGTAGTTGTTGTTGTTGTTGTAGAAGATATTACTTATCCAGCAGTTCCTCACACAGCTGGAGCCCAACATCAAAGTCGGAAGAGATATGGGACAAAGAAAAAGCGATTATTCTTGTGTTCCTCCAAGGTCCAAGCACAAGAATAGCACTGCCATACAGCTAGAAAACTGAACTTCAAATGTCAATCACAGAATTGTTTTTGGCAGAGGGCAACAAAGAAAACAACTAATCGAAGAGCTCTCAAAATACTCTAGAACATACGTTTGTATTAAATACTGCCTAAAAATGGCACCCAAAAGTGTACCCACTTTTCACACAGTCGCTTATCCTTAGCACAATTGGAGGTCAATTATAACAGTTCTAAGTTAGAAGGAAATAATAATACTAATAATAATCATCCTTGCATTTGATATAGCTTCCTTATCACGTCTTCTAGACTTCTCAAAGCGCTTCACAAAGTGAATTGACTGTATATTTTTGTGGGCAAAACAAAAAATAAGGGCAACGAAAAAATTTAAACATTCCAAATTGAAGAAAGCCACTCTGACAAATTGTTAAACATTCAAATGTAAAATACAAATTTTCAATAAGGTGAAGTCACATTTAAATGGATTTATCGAACACTTAAATTGTTTACCGCATTCCATTCCGCTGATCAAAAGCAGGAATCATGGAGCCTGGGTGCTCAGCCATCAGAGCTACAAGCAGCTGTAGAACGTCCATGAGATTGTCATCCTGAAACAAATAAACCACTAAATATTACCAGAATTAACTGAACAAAATTCCCAAAGAAAAAAGTTAACCAGAGATTGTCTTTTGAAATTTTTTAATAAGTGTTCCAAAAATAATAAGTTTTACAAGCTAATTTCACTCATGAAATTTAATATTAGAATAATTTTTTTCCCCCAAAAAAACTGTTTTCTGGTTACGGGAAAGCATTTGACCACAATTTACGATCAATACTCATCTTAAATTTAACTGTTCTCCAAAAAAGATTTGAATGCCTGAGGCCTAGGTTAAAAACAGTTAGCAAAATAAATAGAAGAGCAAGAGTTGGTACTAAACTCAGTAGGAACTAAATTTGATGAAATCAGCTGTCCACTGCAGTCCACTAAACAGGAAAACAGTTAAGACTACATCAAAATATTCACCTCTTTTACAAATTATTTAAATATATGAAAACATTTCAAACTACAAATCCCTCACTTATTTGGGAAGGAAAAATGTAAGCTGAAATTCTGATAAATTCACTGATTATTCGTTGTGTGTATTTACAGTACAATGAGGATATGCCAAGTACAATGAGATAGCCAAATATTACATAATTTATCTTAAATTTCAGCCAACAAAAGAAAAAAAATTGTAATAGTAATTTGAAATCAATTATAAATTACAAGATATAATATCAGACCAATAATGAAGCTCGA
This sequence comes from Hydrolagus colliei, assembly GCA_035084275.1. NCBI lineage: Eukaryota > Metazoa > Chordata > Chondrichthyes > Chimaeriformes > Chimaeridae > Hydrolagus > Hydrolagus colliei. The sequence continues at coordinate 72,635,905 of CM068742.1, forward strand.
TTTTGAACTGTCTCATCAAGGGTTTACTTCACTGGATTCACCCTAATTCCATCTTATACTATACCCGGGTGTTGGAAGTGAATATGAATTCATATAATCTATGCAAAACTGTCTTCAATTCTTAAATATTCCTGCTTTTTACATACCAATATACATCAAGTATAAGGAGCAATTGGCAAGCAATCTGTTGCCAGGCAATGATGATCAAACCATCTAACTAGATGTATTGGTCAGCCCTATCCTTCTTCCCGTCTCCAATTTGCACTCCGTTCCTACTGTCTCCTCTCCCTTGTCTCCCCTCCTTTCATAATTTGGTTCACATAAAGAACTCCTCACATCAGCATTTATGCGGGTAAATCTATATTCAAACACTCTAAGGCAGGCTACGCAAAGTGTACCATCATTTGCCTATAGTCGCTTTTAACAGCAGAACATGGAATTTGTATTCAACAGCCTGAAATGGCAGTTTACCTTCATCAGAAATATTGAGAGCTCTAGTTACTAATTTGTGCTTCATACTTAACTTAATAGTAATAACAATCCTGGCATTTAATATAGTGCTTTTCACGTCTTCTCGACATCTCAAAGCACTTCACAGGAAATACTGTACAGTGAATTTCCTGTATATTTGTGGGTGAAATGCAACAGCAAAATACACACAGCAGTGTAACACAAACAGTCGTGAATTGAGTGACCAATTTTTTTTGAGGGATAAATATTATGCGTGTGGTATAGAGAAACGTGCCCAATGTTTCGTCCTGCCGGGAATTGAACCAAGGTCTCTTGCTTGTGAGGCAAGTGCGCTAACCACTGAGCTACAGGACTGCTATGAAGACAGACAAGCTCCCCAGTCACTTGGAACTAAACAAAATACCAGAAAAATCTCTCAATATTCCTCACGATTGCTAGCACGTTACTATATATTCAATTCCATCCATCAATTGTGTGAAACACTACAGTTCTTCTACACAATTGATGAACCCTATAAAACAATTATTGGAATAAATTATCATTCCAGGCAATTCAGTACAAAATCCTGCACTCTCACATTAAATATCTGTATGAAGCAACTAGGGAACGGCAATATATCGGTATATCGCTAAAACCCGATATGATTTTCATATCGATATGCTGATATAGACATTTTAAAAATATCGATATATCGAAAAACGATATATCGAGGTAAAAAATCGGGATGCGAGCACAATCAACTACAAGACCCAGAATGCTCATCTCTATACACAATGCACAGACCGAGGTGCAAAGCCGCCATCTTGTATTCATAGTCCTCGAATACAATATACAGGTATGCAAGGGGTGGGAGGAGAGAGACGGCTGTGGTTGGGGGTGGTGAAGGGGAGAGAGACGGCTGGGGGGGGGGTGAGGGGGAGAGAGACGGCTGGGGGGGGGAGAGGAGGAGAGAGACGGCTGGGGGGGGAGAGGGGGAGAGAGATGGCTGGGGGGTGGAGAGGGGGAGAGAGACGGTTGGGGGGGGGGAGGAGGAGAGGGGGAGAGAGACGGCTGGGGGGAGGAGGAGAGGGGGAGAGAGACGGCTGGGGGGGAGAGGGGGAGAGAGATGGCTGGGGGGGAGAGGAGAGGGGGAGAGACGGCTGGGGGGGGAGAGGGGGGGAGAGAGACGGCTGGGGGGGGGAGAGGGGGAGAGATGGCAGGGGGGGAGAGGGGGAGAGAGATGGCTGGGGGGGAGAGGGGGAGAGAGATGGCTGGGGGGGAGAGGGGGAGAGAGACGGCTGGGGGGGGGGGAGAGGGGGAGAGAGACGGCTGGGGGGAGGGGGAGAGAGACGGCTGGGGGGGGAGGGAGAGAGAGACGGTGGGGGGGGGGGGGGAGGAGAGGGGGAGAGAGACGGCTGGGGGGAGGGGGAGAGAGACGGCTGGGGGGGGAGGGGGAGAGAGACGGCGGGGGGGAGGGGGGAGGGAGAAAGAGACGGCTGGGGTGGTGGTGGGGGAGAGAGACGACGGGGGTGGTGGGTGCGAGAGAGGGACGGCGGGGAGGGGGGGGGGGGGGGGGAGAGACGGGGTGGATGTGATAATATACAGATAGATAGAGATGGGGGGGGATGTGAGAGAGGAGAGAGGGAGAGAGACATAGAGAGACACAGACAGAAAAACACAGAGATGGAGAGAGTGAGAGACACAGAGAGAGAAAGATATTTACCTCCTGAGAAGATAGGCCCCGAATGCGCACGCACCCGGAACGCGCGCGCACCCGGAACGCGCGCGCACCCAGAATGCGCGCGCACTCCGATGCGCGCGCATGCGCAGTACGGAAAAACTGAAAATGTCGATATTTCGGTATATCTCGATATGAGCCAGCCGATATGGATATATCGGGAAATTCCCATATCGCCGTTCCCTAGAAGCAACCTTTCTGTTGCTGTCTTTACCTGTTCTTCTCTTTTAACTGCCTGACTGGTACTACTGCTCTGTGATGGCAAGAATGAGGAAAATTGCAGTAAAGAATTAGTGGGGAAAAAAGCAGAACTCCTTCACAAATACCGAAGACTGACAAGCTCTCCAGCTGTTAAGAGGCAAGAAAAAGAATATAATGTGTTGTAGTGCTGGATAGCAATAATCTGTCTTTCTCTGCAGCCTGAATTCTTCAAGGGAATGCTACTTTAGAATTATTAAATATTACAATCCACAGGTGATTGTCCAAAAGAATTTCACTGCCTATTTTAAGCCTGTCTTGACCTCATTTAAACTGTACGCCTATTTTAAGGATTTTTTGTTACTACCATACTTATAATTCTAGCTAGACTGCCACCTAGCGGCAGAACCTAATTTCCTTTAAACCACAAATCCCTTCTACATCTTAGCAGTTAGTTGGCTTATGGTTATTCATATAACACGATCATGAGTTTCAGTACTTCCCATCTGCTCTTTATCTCCCATACATTTGTCACCAATACTTAGAATGTTTTTCTTAATTTTTCTTCATTAAATTACAAAAAAATGTAAAAGATGCAAAGTATTCATATTCATCACATTAGATATTCTGTATTTTTTCTGATTCCTCTGGGCGATGCATCATTTCTGTTCTCTAAAATATATTTACAAACTAGTAACCTACAAGTACTGTGAAACAGCTGAGTACAGTATATGGACCACAAAAGCTCCAGTATCTACAGTAGATTTAATGAAATTAAGAAATTTAAAGTGCAATTCATGCTACCATACCTCATGCATAGTGAGAAGATAGTTTAGAATACTCTGCAGTTCATCTTCCTTAATGCCATGATCCTACAAAGCAAAAATAGTTGATGTTTTATAAAATACTAACCACAAAAGAAATTAATTCTCTTTGAATGCATTCTAGTTGCACAATCATGGGGAGGTGCCAAAATAAATGAATGAAATTTGCAATCTAAGTTTTGTGTACCCCAAAGCAGTTAAGCAATATTTATGGAATCAAAATTAATTAATTGAATAAAAGCCTTGTAGATCTAAAAACTACTACTAATATTAATAATATTAAACATGATGACAAGTACATCTACGTATTGACGAAAAATACATATGGCTATAATACAATTATGTAATTATGAACTAGTTCCAAGGAAGTTAAAAAAAAAGCAAAACTAAAGCCGCTTATAACAGTTATCTAAACACAGTAATATAATTATCCTTATATTTGATATAGTGCTTTTCACGTCTTCAATCTAGACTCTCAAAGCGCTTCACAGAATATACTGTAAAGTGAATTGACTGTATATTTGTGGGCGAAACGTGGCAGCCAATTGCTCACAGCAGTATCCCACAAACAGTAGTGGATTGAAATGACCAATTTTTATTATTGTGTTTTTTTGGGGGGGAATTATTATTAGGCATGTGGGTAAGGAAACTTGCCCAAGATTTTGCCCTGACCTGCCGGGATTTGAACACAGGTCTCACACTTGTGGCGAATGCTCTAACCACTGAGCTACAGGACTCCACAATTATGATGATATGCTACAGATTTGCATGTCACACACCCTCCCATTCTTTTCATTTAGTCATAGTAACAGCATTTTGTTGAGAAGATGAACTATAAGTAGTAACCGGATACAGGGAATGTTTCAATCATGTCACAAGCAATATGTGAGTTCTGGAACTGATCACAAATACTGATTGTTTTCTAACGTATTTTTGTTTGGAAACTTCATCTACTATAGCTCAGAAACATTTTAATTTGGGACAATTACGTGCTACAAAATAAGTCAACATTAAAGGTTGATGTTATTTACATTCCAGATTTTGATTCTCACCTTCATTATCAATTGTTTCACAAACAGTAGCAAGAAAGCCCGCAGGGAGAGAATCTCCTTCTGGGTAGGTCTGAGACCATCTGGAGAAAGGGAGAAAAGTTACAACTCTGCATAAACAAGTTTACAAAATTGATTAATCAAACTGATGAAACACTACGTGGCACAAAAAGAGATTCAGACAAAGTTTAGATCTAAAGCTCCATCAATGGCACAATGGTGCACCACATAATGTGTTCCAAGCAACAGAGTCAAAGCATTGTGTTTAGTCTAGGGTCTGCTGATATCGAAATTTTCCGATATCAATATATCGGTTTGCCCATATTGATATATACCGATATATCACCGGACACGATATACCGATATTTGCGATATATCGATATTTTTTTCATATAGAATTTTTTAATATATCGATATATTTTAAGTTCTGATATCGGCATATCGATATGAAAATTATATCAGATATAACCGATATATCGATATATCGCCGGGCCCTAGTTTAGTCCTTTCCTCTGCTGCATTTGCTTTCCTCAGTCAAACAGTCAGAGAATGCAAAATATTACAATAGTATCAAAGGTGTTAAAAATAGTACAACATATGTCCTCCACAAGACACTGCAAGACTATTCATGAACCAGTCTAGCTTTTCCTTACCCAGACCTTTGGGAACAACTCCACTACGATCCTGTGGATTTACTACCCAGTAGAAGTACTTCAAAGTGTGCATTATCTGAAGTACAGTACCAACTCTTCGTACTGCATTGTAAATGGTAGCTGTACTGATGAACTCAGTAGACAGGTACGTATAAAGTTGTAGCTGGACCTTAAGTTAAAAAAAGGAAACAATTAGATTTAAAGTTATATAACCACAAGTGGACTTTTGACAAGAAAAGCAAACAAACATAGCACAGAAATACTTCCAATGCTTTTCAGGTCAACCTACTCCTTTCAAACAAGCAAAATCTATATTGATAATAATAATCCTTGCATTGATATAGCACCTTATCATGTGTTCAAGATGTCTCAAAGCATTTACATATTACAGTAAAAGCCCGTTTATCCGTGACCCGATCAACCGTAACTTTCGTATAACCAGCACCTCAAAAAAAAGCTCCCCATTCGAATAAACGGATATTTATCCGGCACAATCACGGTGGCGCATTTAATGAGTCAATTGTCACACAAGAGTACAGTACAATTAGTTCTGAATGTTGCCGGTAGTGGCACTTCTGGTTTTTCATCTTAAAGGGAGAGAGGTGGGAGAGAGAGGGGGCGGAGAAGAGGGGAGAGAAAGGGGGGGTGAGTTGATTAATTTAGATGGAAAATGAGAGGGAGTGGAGGGGGATTGGGTTTGGAGCCATTGAGATGCCAGACTGACAGAGTGTGTGTGTGAAAGAGAGAGAGAGGGAAGGAGAGAGAGAAAGAAAGCAAAAGAGGACAAAATCGACAGTAGCGCTTTAAGAGGAAAAAACTCTTCCATCTGCCATTGTAGAAGTTTGCTTTGTGATTGTGTGCTGTGTTTTTAGACTGTAATCGATATTTATTGCTTTATTGGTAAGTATCCATAAATATTTTGTTATTATTTAGTCTATTATTAATATGGTATGTTTAAAAAAAAACTTGCCACAACTTGCCGCCCGAATATCTGGAATGCCGTTTAACCGGCATTGGCAGGTCCCGAGGGTGCCGGATAAACAGGCATTTACAGTATACTGCATTTTGTGGGCAAAACGAGACAGCCAATTACATACAGTAATGCTCCACAAACAGTTGTGGATTGCATGACCAAATTATTATTATACTTATTATTACCCCTCCGTAAAACTGATCTACCAATCGGCAAACAACAGTATTTACTGCTGGGTGAATAAAGGTGTGTGAATTAAGAAAACTTGCCCAATGTTTCGCCCTGCTCAGGAATCAAACCAAGGTCCTCCAATCAGGTTTCCGCCCTGCTCACAGCACAGAAACTGCCCTGGTTAAGGTCACTAATGACATCTTAACCGCCTGCGACCAGGGCTCCCTCTGCCTCCTCATACTCCTTGACCTGTCTGCTGCGTTCGACACAGTCGATCACACCATCCTCCTCCAACGTCTTTCCTCCCACCTCAACCTTCAAGGCACAGTCCTTGACTGGTTCCATTCCTACCTGACCCACCGCCTACATTTTGTATCTTCCAACGGTTTCACCTCAAACCCCCGCAGTTTCTCACGGCGTCCCCCAGGGCTCTGTCCTTGGCCCCCTCCTTTTCACCATTTACACGCTCCCTCTGGGCGATGTCATCCGCAAACATGGGGTAAATTTCCACACGTATGCGGACGACACCCAGCTGTACCTTTCTGCCTCATCCCCCAACCCCCAGACCATCGATGTTCTGACAGCATGTCTGTCCGACATTGAGTCCTGGACGAGGGACAACTTCGTCCAATTGAACGTGAGCAAGACCGAGGCCCTCCTGATTGGCTCAAGCCAGCGCCTCCGCACATCGGGCGCTGCCAGCCTCAACATCCAAGGCTGTACTCTCCACCTCACAAAGCCAATCAGGATCCTCGGCATCACGTTCGACCATAAACTCTCCTTCCTCCCCCACATCCGTGCCTTAACCGGCACCGCTTATTTCCACCTGCGCAACATTGCCAGGCTCCGCAACTACCTCAGCCCCCACACTGCCGAAACACTCGTGCACGCATACATCACCTCACGGCTGGACTAAGGAAACTCGAGTTCAAGATCCTCGTACTCACTTTCAAGGCCTTACACGGCCTTGCCCCACCCTACTTAACCGATTTACTTTCCCCCTAAAAGCCCACCCGGACCCTCCGCTCAGCAGGTCTTGGCCTGCTCCAAGCCCCCCGCCCGAACCGCCCCACCAACGGAGGCCAGGCTTTCAGTTTCTCCGCTCCCACCCTGTGGAATTCCATCCCCCAATCCCTCTGCCTTGTTTCTTCCCTTTCCTCTTTCAAGGCCGGTTTGAAGACTTTCCTCTTCGACTGTGCCTTTTGTTCTCCCCCAAATTTTTCGACCTCCCCTACGTGTTTCACCCCTTCCCGAACACTCCACTCCCAGCTCGGATCACACGCCTCCTGTGCAGCGCCTTGGGACGTCCTCCCGACGTGAAAGGCGCTTTATAAGTTTAAGTTGTTGTTGTTGTAGTTGTCCTCTTGCTTGCGAGGAAACTGCTCTAACCAAAACTACAGGACCCCACACAAACCTATGCAACCACACAGGTCACTACGCCTACCAGATATTAGGGAAAAGATCTGCGTAGATATTTCCTGAACCCAAAGTTAATCAAGCAAAAACTCAAGGGTATGCATGCAAAGTCACATATTCACTATTCAAACATGACTTCACTGATTCCAAACAAAGGATTCTTTCTACTCCTGCCTATTAGAAATCATTGGGTTTATTGGAGTACAGTAAAAGCTTGTTTATCCAGCACCCTCGGGACCTGGTCAATGCCGGTTAAAGCACCTGCCGGATATTCGGCCGAAAACGCGAAAATAAATAAATAAATAAAATTTCAGTGCATTTTTCCGGATAAATTACAGTTAATCGAATGCGGATTTTTTTTGCGATGACGGTTAAATGGAAGTTGCAGTTGATCGGGTGAAAGGATAAAGAGGCTTTTACTGAATATTACTTTTCATGTGCTTCTTCCTCATTCTTATTCCTGCTGCTCATACCAGCAACTGTAGTTTTGAAGTTTGCAAAAAACATTCTAAAAATTACATTATTGATAACTTGTATTTATTTATGTATTTGTATTTCACAAAATAAATCTCAAGCATCCCATTCTGTTTTACAAAATAAAAATTAGAGTCAGAAATGATGCAGCCAGCAAACTGGGTCACCACGTTCCCTAACAATGAGATAATTAACCAATTCACTGTATGCCCCCAAACCAAACAGGACTTCAAATGAGGTCTCACTAACCTCAATAATAATATTTTCATTTGATGTAGCATCTTATCACATCGTTTAGACATCTCAAAGCGCTTCACAGAAAATACTGTAAAGTGGACTGACTATTTTGTTGGTAAAATGCAGCACCAATTGCACACAGCTGTGTCACACAGTCGTGGATTGAGAGATCAAAGTTTTCTTTTTTTAAACTAGAGAACTAAATAACTATGACTAAAGAAGCACCTCTGACTTCCATATTCCATGTGCCTTGAAACAAAGGTCAGTATTCATTTAATTTGTCTTATTCACTGCTTTCTGCACCAGTAAACTAGATTTTAATGATTTGTTAATCTGAATTCCTAAATTCTTCTGCTCATCTACCCTCTTGTACTTCCCCATTTAGAACAATCTTTCCACATTTGCACTTTTGTTCGCATAAAAGTCGAATTGAATCCTTATCAGCAACTTAAAGAAACCAACTCATTTTGCTCCATAAACAATGGTACTTAAAAAATCTATTGCTGGTCTGCTTTACTCATGCATGTGAATATAATTAAGCCAATTAACTTCCCAAACGCACCGATATTTGCCCAAATCACCATACAGTATTAATATTAAATAAGCAATTTAAAAATAGAAAATCTACGAATTTAAGACGGCCATAACAAGCACATTTTAATATATTCCAAAGAAGAAGCAGAGGTTTTACCTTGGCTGGAGCATGAATCCAAATAGCAGGATTCAAAAGAATATGGTCACACAGTTGTTTAAGAAGATAGCCTCCATTCTGCAAATTACTCAGATACTTAGCAAAGGCCAAGCACAGGTCTAATACGGCTCTGGTGATGTGAACTTTGGAGGACTACAAAGAGAAAAGAAAAAACATTCTCTTGGATCAATTTTGTTGCAATTCCAAATTGCTACAGCACCAATAGTAATATGAAGAGTCAATGCTTAAGTTTAGTAATACTGTATTACACTTCCACTGGATTGTATTAGGAAAAATGTATTACATTGCACAAGAAGCATTAATTACATTTTCCGCAAGAGTCGAGAAACTGTTTTAGAACAATCTACTGCAAGGAATAAACCACAAAGGTCTATGCTTAAGTTTACAACTATAAAAATATTCAAAATACCTCTTTATATTTTAAACACGTGTGCAAAAAAAAATATGCGTTCATATAGCAACTACCCCGTCCAATATGCAGGGTAGCATCCCTGAGCATAACATCACTGTACATTACAATATACTGTTACAAAAGCTTGAAAATACATTACAATTTAAATTTAAATTAACAAGTCTTTGCGGCAGTTGTCTGCTGAAATATAGTATGTCCACATTGTTAGAAAAAAAGTAATAGACAGGTCTTGACAGTTATCCGTTGAAAATGAAATGCATCCTTTTTGAAGAGATTTGGGACAAAAAAATTGATGAGAAATAGAATGAAATAGATGAAATGGATCCTAAGTTTAAAGAACAACAAAGCAGCACAGAGGTAGGAGAATATAGGGTGCTATCAACCATTAAATATGATTACATCAGTTTTCAGAAAGACCACTAGATGGGGCTTCCTGCCTGCGTGAAAAACAGTAGGACTACATTGTTGCCCACTCAGGCAACAGTACTCATGAGGAAACTTTATAAAACACTGCTTAGGCCTCAACTGAAGTACTGTGTTCAGTTATGGGCACCACATGGGAAGGATGTCAAAGCATTTGGAGGGGGTGCAAAGGAGATTTACCCAGGATGGTACCAGCAATGAGGGACTTTAGTTATCAGAAGAGGTTAGAGAAGCTAGAATTATTCTCCTTGGAGCAGAGATTAAGAAAAGGCTGAATCAAAGTTTTCAAAATTATGGGGGGGATTCAATAGGTTGAACAAGGAGAAACTATTTGCACTGGCGAATGAGTTGGTAAACCGAAGACACTGATTCAAAATAGTTTTTAAAAGAAACAGTGAAGAGAAATGTTTTCACACAGCAAATTGCTCAGATCTGGAATGCATTGCCTGAAATGGTGGCGGAAAAGCCGATTCCATAACATTTTTTAGAGACAAGTAGATGGTTATTTCAGGAGGATAGGTTTACAGGGCTATGGGAAGAGAGGGGCTGATTTGGACAGCTCTTTTCAAGGAGCTGACCCAGACATGATGAGCCGAATGGCCTCCTTCTATGCTGTATAATTCTATACATAAACTGAGCATTTATAAACGTTAATTTAAATATATATTTAAAAATAGACAAGTATAGAGATGATATGGTTCCTTAGAATCTGTGCGGAGCCCATGTCAAGTTACACATTGTACAGTTTTTGCCGATACTTTTTGGTTATTTTTAAATGAACGAACAGCATAGCTCTGGGAATTCTTTGCATGAAACATGGCAGTACTGCAACATTACCTTTTCAAGGCTATATCCAATCACCAGAAAGCCCTTGCAGGAGAGGATCTGTTCCTGCATCGCCACAGAGTTTTTTAGTAACTCCATTATAAACGCCAAAAGAGTGGAACTAAATAACAAACAATTAGGTTAAAAATCAAATAGTTGTAAAGGTACAATAGAATTTAAAACATGAAATTACGTTTTACTGTATTATATTTGATGACAACTCAACCTGTCCAAATTGAACATTTAAGTAGCAAGTTGAAATTTTAGAAACGGTTCTGCTTAGAGTTAACATTTAGGGGCATTTGTGAAATGTAAACAGGTAGATTGTTAAAATATTTCAGACTAGAGCCAGCACATTTCATTCAATCTTAGTTCATTTTCCCCAAACAGAATCCCTCCAGAACAATCTAAATCCAACTTGTGGAGAGACCTGGGTTCGATTCTCAGCAGGGCGAAATGTAGGGCAAGTTTAATTACTCCACATGCCTGTTTACTTATCAGTAAGTAGGAACCCGGTTGTTAAGTCGATTGGCGGATCGCTTTCCCAGGGATAATAATCCCTCAAAAAAATTGTGATTTGGTCACTCAATCCATGACAGTTTGTGGGACCCTGCTTTGTGCAATTAGTGACCGCATTTTGCCCAGTCAATTCACATTACAGTCTATTCTGTGAAGAGCTTTAAGAAGTCTAGAACAGTGGTTCTCAACTTTTTTCAGCAATGTACCCCTTTGTTAATTTTCAATATTATCGTGTACCCACACCCCCTCATTGCACTTGCATTTTATGACCAAGCTTTTCTTATAAGAACTAAGAATTAGGAGCAGGAGTAGGCCATTCGGCCCCTCGAGTCTGCTCCACCATTCAATAAGATCATGGCTGATCTTCTCACCTAACTCTAATTACCTGCCCTATCCCCATATCCCCTAATCCCTCTATTTTTCACAAATCTATCAGTCTCAGCCTTGAAAATGTTCAAGGACTGAGCATCTACAGCCTTCTGGGGTAGTGAATTTATGAATTCCTCTGAGTGAAGAAATGTTTCCTCAACTCTGTTCTAAAAGGCTGACACTTAATTTTAAGACTGGCCCCTGGTTATAGATTATCCTACCATGGGAAACAGTCCCTCAGTGTCTACTTTATCTAGCCCTTTAAGAATCTTATATGTTTCAATGAGATCCCCCCTCATCCCAGGAACTAACCTAGTGAATCTGTGCTGCACCCCCTCTAAGGCAAGTATGTCCTTTTTTAAATAAGGAGACCAAAACTGCACACAATACTCTAGGTGCGGTCTCACCAAAGCCCTATACAGTTGCAGCAAGACTTCCCTACTCTTGTACTCTAAACCTTTTGAAATGAACGCTAGCATGCTGTTCGCCTTCTTAGTTGCTTGCTGCACCTGCAAACTACCTTTTTGGGACTGGTATACAAGGACACCCAAATCGCTTTGAACACTAACACTATCTAATTTCTCCCCCTCTAGAAAATAATCTATTCTTTTATTCTTGCTACCTAGGTGAATAATTTCACACTTGCTAACATTGAATTCCATCTGCCACCTACTTATCCACTCCCCTAGCCTATCTATATCTTGTTGCAATTTTTTTGCATCATCCCCAGAGCTCACTCTGCTACCTAGTTTAGTGTCATCTGCAAATTTAGACACATTACATTCAATGTCCTCGTCCAGATCATTGATGTAAATAGTAAATAGCTGAGGCCCAAGCACTGATCCTCGTATAACAAAATAACTAGCATATACAAAACAAGGGGAATAACAATTAATTATACAATTATACAATTTGGAAGGCTGTAAAACGTTAAATAAGAGAGCTAAATAAATCAATGCACCGCCACCTGTACTTCCTAATTATTTTTAAAAACACAATACATGCAATCCTGTCTGTCCTCACCACTAACTATCTAAATCATGCTGCTCCCCTTTTCAAAAAACAATTTGTTTTTTTTATTGCATAAATTTTGCGCGTCTCCAACTAATTACAATGCCTCAATACAACCAGCAATTTTACTTTGGATTGCTTGAATAAATAATCAGCCAGTGCAGACTGCGATAGGTCTTGTATTCACTTACCAGATTGTGGTGTCAATTTGGTCCGAAGAAGGCTGACTGTAGTCAAGTTGTGCAAACAATGGAAAAAGCACCTGGACACCACCAATTGAATGTATAGCACTTTGTATGGAATGTGTGACAACAGCTTTCACATCCTACGTTTTTTTTAATTGAAAGCGAAAATTAATGTACATACCTGAATGTGCAAAAAAAAACTTGCCTATACTATGTCAATATTTTCACATGACTGGAGTATTTAAAACAAACTAAAATAATCATATATGTAACTGGACTTCCTAACAATGCAATGGCCTGGGTCTATCAATTGAATCGCATGTTATAACAGGTCTCATTACAAAAATGGTCAGCACTTCAAATCCACAGTATATACCAAAGCCTAACTGTAGTTGGATATTTTTAAACCGCTCCTAGATTAATTTAACACAAAGCTTTAGAACTCATCTGATCAGTGGTGTCTCAACAATAAAGTTGACATTGGCATCCAATTCTTCATTTGGACACTTCAATTCAAATTCATCTACTGCACTGTTAATATAACCATTAACAAGTATCTGATGTTTTAATGGCTGCAAAACAAAGTAATTTTGGCAAAAATTACTTTGTGAACAATAAAGTTCATTTTCAACCAACTAAGTACAAGGGAGGGACACACAGAGAACAAGTAAGATCAACAGAGAGAGAGAGAGAGAGAGAGAGAGAGAGAGTACAAGAGCAAAAGAGATAGAGAGCAAGAATTGGCACCACTGTTATGGTACTACCCTAACAGTAAAACGCCTGCTAGAATAATTTTTAGTCAGCACTTTAGCTCATTTGTAATTTGCGTGATGTCCAATTATCCCCATCTGCAAAATCCCAATTAGTGCAGATAATCAACTCTACTGTAATTAATTAGGGCAACCAGAGCAGAAAACATGCAGCAAGGCACAGATCACTTTCTGCTTTGAATTTGAAAATACTTGAGGAAAAGGCAGAGAAAGCAGTTCAGAGAAAGCAACCTCAAGACTAAGGATAAAGGACAATATGGGAATATTGTAAACTGATCATTACTGTTCTAACATTATCTTTTATAATTCACTGAAATCCATCAGTATACTTCAGTATCTATATTTTTACACACACATACTGAATACCCACACAATTTAATTTGTAAATGTATTTCTTTGCCTGTTAAACTTTACCACACTTAGACTCTGATACTCCCTGTCCTCTACTGAGGTTCGGCAATCAATTATTTTTTCCAATAAAAAGTTATTGGTTGTGCTGTAGTTTTACTGTACAGTGGATCTGCTGACAGAAATTGGAAAATACCTGAAGCATGAGAGCATGTGGTGAATGAACAAAAATAGATGGATTATCCTTAGGAGATGACTCGAGACAAAGTTGAGCATCTGTAGCTTTTGGGTTGTACGTGAATGCAATGCTACTGGACAGCTTGCCATCATAGAGCAGAGACTTGTGGTGTTCAGCAAGGAGCAGGTCACTTTCTGCTTTGAATTTGAAAATACCCTGGGAAAAGGCAGAACATTTTCACTTATAGTAATCCACCTCTTATGTAAAATCCATGCGTTTTTACAAAACAGATTAACTCAAATGATCCGTAGCTAAATGGGACAGTCTGTTTTTTTTAATAAGTGTTCCATTTGCTAGTTGTGTTGCTGTTTAGCACAAAATACAGGTTAGGCTTACATATGTGCAACCAAACTCAAATAATAGTTCAGAGTTGTTGGATAACAAAGTAACAAATGTTCACTGTGGTAAACTTTAAATCTCATGGCTGTGTCATACCAAGTCTGACTTAGTACTTTTCGTACAACAATGCAAGCTGGTGGTTTTGAGTTCATTGCCAACTCTGTATTGATTTTAATCTAATTCCAGAGCAAAACAAGCAGAACTCTGTCCACGCACACCTTTAAGTCACACATAAAACTCATTAAACCTTCAGTTAAACTGCAGCCTGTGCAATGTCAATTAGTGTAAACAGGTATCATCTCTCTATTCTGAATTAGGTCCAAACATTGGCCCCTGAAACTTGTTCGTTCCATTGTAGAGTATGCATTAATTAGGTGAAATTATGTAAATGCTGCACTTTGAAACTGAAAGACCTGATTCTGAAATCACTGCCTGTTGATATAAGTCATCATATGTCATTTTATACTTTTTTTTAAAAAATCAGACATTTTTACAACATTTCTATACTAGAATACCTTATATCCAGGGCCAAGCTGGTATATTGCAAATATCTGTGCTGCATTTAGAGCTTCAGCAAAGACATAAACTGCTCCAAGTTGCCCACAGAACACTCGATTGGCATCTGCTGTTTCTGAAGAGCCCAGGAAACATTTGTCAAATGTCTGAAAATGTAAGGCAGTACCATATATCAGTTACTGTTTAAAAATGTAGTACATTTCATGCAACATTTTCTTAACATGTTTCTTAACCAATCATGCAAGTTTACCTACTTATCAAGGGTTATTCATTTCTGAAAGATAGATCACCTCCATATACGGTTTGACATTTTACAATGGTTTGCCATCGCAAAGACATTCCCAAATTGGAAGGTGGGAGAGGAAAGACAAAATAAAAGTTACAAAAAAGAAGCTTTAAGGATTTTTTTTTTAAACTATCGACAATGCATTAATTATTGAAGTATTCCCCTTTTCCCTCATCCAAAGACAAAAAGTACAACCTACCAATACAAAGCATTAGATCATTTTAACTTGGGAGGTTTAAATCTCATTGAAGAAACAAGAAGTACGGATCTTAAATAAATTGAAGAAAATTTAATTTCTACAATTGTGTCATAAAATGAACAATAAATTTCAATTTCTGAGAGAACCATGGGAAACATTTATGAAAAGCTACAGCGACCATAATATTAATCCTTGCATTTGATGAAGTGCTTACACAATGTCAAAGCATCTCAATAAGAATTTCAGCGACTATTTGTAGGGAAACAGAGCAGCCACTTTGCACACACATACTTTGTATGGGTGAGGGTGTCTTATCAATCAATAGTACCCAGGAGTACAACAGACTTGTCTAGTCTAGGAACCAAACTAACAAGATCACAAAAGAGAAATGACACAATTCTGATCTTATCGTCACTTGTGTCACCTTGGAGGCAACTTAGCCAATTAAATGCTAAAGAAACCCTGTTATCCTCTCTGCTCCTCTCCCTCATTCTCCCTCCCAAGGATTGGTATAATACATCTGATGAGAATATTATATATATATATATATATATATGGGCGATTCCACGGTAATGGGGTATACGAGTGTGACATAGAGGTCAGAAAATTAAATTGATTGCAGAACACTCATTTTTTGCACTTAAGTTCCCTAGAGACCACACTGTATGTATCTTGTAAGAAATACATAACTTTTTTAACAGAATTATTTTTACACTTCAAAATGCTCACATTGTAACGCTGCAAAACAGCTGATTAGTCCTAATCTATCGGTGTTTATCCCTGTGGAGATCCCTAGAAATATCCCTGCAGTCGTTCAAAAAAACTCAATCAAAATCAGTAGAAATAATATAAAAACGTACCTTATTTGATAATCCATTTGCAGGAAACAAATCGTTCGCCCAATTTAATCACAATTTAAATGAATAGGTCTTGCTCGTAACTGTGGTAATGCGCGTAACACCGCAGACAGACAGGTAACTCGCTCACCTAAACTACGTGAGGCAGCAATGCCAACCTCTAACTTTAAATTCACTACTTCTGGGTTACCGAACACGAAGCTGTGCGACCGTTTTTTTCTTAAAAACGTAATTCTGGGAGTTCCTAGCTGCGTTTCCATGGTAATTACGAACGTAGCCATTGGAGGACAGAACATCAAGTGTGAATTTTCAAAATGTCGCAGAGGTAAGCAATCTTCAACCTTATCAAAATAAATCTAACCACGAGGTAGATGCTTCATTACATTATTAATTGAGAGCAAAATAGAATTTTTTTAAAAAGAAATTTAACCTGAAATCTTGTTTTCAACAGTCATAACTTTTTGGACAGACGGGGTTATGCGCGTGTAGCATTTTTTGAACGGGAAAAAACAAATATAATCAAGCTCTTGAATGACACAAAAACTTATCAGCTTTCTGTCTTAACTATTGATTTATGGATTTAGTTATATTTAATGATAGTGAGAGTTAAAAATATGATCTGAAATTAGTTTCAAAAGCAGCCTTGTTTGCCGTGTCACGTTTTAGAGGTCTCTAGATAGGGTGGACATGATCTTTAATTTATTGTCATTTTAAAAATAAAGCTATTTTAAAGCAAAGTTATCTTTTCTATCTCTTGAGAGTATGTTATCTATGATTTTCATGCTTTGAAAAAGAAATAATCCACCCTTTCTCAGAAAATGGCATGCATATTTTGACTTGCTCAATGTACCCCATTACCATGGAATTGCCCATACATATATATATATATATATATATATGAACACGCAAAGGGTGGATAGCAGGTACCAGGAACTCTTTGCATGCTGTATGGCAAGCAATACAATTCAGCATAAATTGTGAGGAGAATCGACCCCATTGTCTTAAACACACCCTTGGATACACATCACTACCTGTTGAAAGGTGATTCCACCGATTGAGGTGTGTAGCTGCTTACACCTCTGCAAACCAAACAAGGTGGGCACCAATCCAACTAAAGGTATGTTCAGGAATAAGGAAGAGGAATTCAAAACATTTCAAACCCGAGAAACATAACATTTTGCTTCTCCAATCCATGCTTCACGCAAAATAAATCAATCCTGAAGTATTTAACATTGCTTACCGGAATCAAATTTTACACTGAAATATTTATTGTGCATTCAGAAGATCACAAATTCCAGTTTAAAACAAAGTTGTTTGCACACGTTATAGAGATCAAGTACAAATCCATCATAAAAAATAAGATACATTTCTTCAAATTGTAATTTAATTCTACTTACATCACTGGTATTCACAAGCCACGTGATCTCTCCAAAAGAAGCTAGTTCACCATTCACATAGCATCGGATCTCACTGTTTTTCCAGCGATTGTAGATGTGCACTATTGTCACCATATACCACTATAAGAAAATGGGTTATTTTAATTTTTGTAAAGTTTGAATACTGAACTTGTGGAACAGGCTCCCTCGGGAGACTGTTCAAGCAGGAAGTGTTGATTCTTTCAAAATACAGGTTAGATAGTTTTCTTTTAGGAAGTAAGTGCAGTAAAACCTTTGTTATCAGGCACCTTCAGGACCTGACCAGTGCCGATTAATCAAATATGCCGGATATTCGAGTGGCAAGTTGCCGAAAATCCAATAAAAAAATTAACTTATTTTAAAACATACCATATTAAAAAATAGACTAAATAATAACAAATACTGTATGCATACTTACCCATAAAGCATTCCAACATACTTAGTAAAATGATCGGTAAAAAAGCATTCCAGCGTTTATTAAGTTTAATAAGTGTGCATGCGCCTATGGCTGGCACAAGTGTATTTGGCGCCCTAGGCGAGCCTTCAGATGTGCCCCTAGTAACTTTTGATAAGCTGATGTTTATACTAAAAATTAATACGAACGGCTTCCTTCGTCTCCCCACCCCCCACCCCACTCCACCCCGCCCCCCCGATAATGGTTGTTTTATTTATATTGTGCTTCAAGATATCTATATATATGTAAAATTATTATTTAATTTGAAAAGTGAAGTAACCTTATTAATTGATTGAATCAATAGTAAAGGGCACGAGCAGCCTTGAGGGCAGGCCGTTAAAGTGAACTCAACCTAACGTGTGGGCGGAGCGTGAATGGCGCCCGTCTGATCGACGCGAGTGGCGACCAACGGGATGCCAGGTTGACGTGACTGGTGGAGACCATTAGCCAATCAGTGAACAGAGAGCAAGAGGGGGGTGGCGGAAGATCAGGTACTATTCCCCCAACTGTTGCAGTTGTTAATATGCTGATCAGGGCCGGCGCCCCCCAAATTTTGGTGCCCTAGGCAACCGCTTAGTTGGCCTAAAGGTAGCGCCGGCCCTGCATGCGCCACACATGTGCAAAGTGAGCATACCATGAGTGTCCCAGATGGCTACAGTATGAGATCCGGTTGCTGGAATGGTGAATTGTATTGGGAGATACCGATTGGTTGAGTATGCCGTTTGGTTGGGTACCAGATAAACAAGGTTTTACTATAGTACACAGGTAGTTTGGGACATCTGTGCAAGCACCCACCAGGCAGGTGTAAAGCAAACTAGGTGGACCTTATTTTTTTTTGTCTACCATTTCTTACGTTCTTACAGCATAAACCTTGGTTCATTTTCTACAATTGTAATAATCCATTTCTACAGAAAAACATACAAGTTATACATTTCAGTTCTGGTTAGAGGTACGATTCTTTTTCTAAAACCATAATACAAATAGTTTGGGAAAAGTTCAGTCATATAGATTGCTGAACTGCAACTCGACCGCCATTAACCCTTCTCTAATTAGCATTTTTGTAAACAAATTTCTCTCCAAGAGAGAAACAGCAGAATAACAATAACAAAAATTACATTTGTATGGCGACTATCACATCAGGACGATGCCCCAATGTGCAAAACAATCAGGGATTTGGACCCAAGCAGGGCGTTGGAATCACTAATTCATTTGCATGTAAGATTGCAGCGGTGGGAACTGACTACTATGAGGAAAATTCTAAAGAAATGTTCACTCAAACCAGCTACAAGTAATTCAGATGAAAGCTCGGTTGGTATAGCACTGAGGAAAGCACTGAATCATAAACCAGAATGTCCTAGATAGGACTTCCAGTCCAAGTATCTTGCCCTATTCCTGGAAATTGTCAAGGATGCAAAATGGAAATAAGTGTGTTCCCCCACCCGTTTTCAGCCATCTGACTTCCTAAGCTACCTGAAAAGTCTGCATTTGATATATTAGCTGAAGACAAGATTGTGCTTAGCTCTGTTCATTCCGTCTCTCTCCCATGAGTTGAATAACCTTTCAAATATTTATGGTCTAGTCTCATACAAGAAGAATAACCACTTGGTTCAGGTATCAGCTGGTGCCCACAGTATTTTACATCAGTCAGTATCTTTCAAAGGAAAAATTCCTACTGTAATGAATGGAAAAGCTCCATTACAGTAGGAATACTGACAAAGTCCTCCCCATAACTGGCATTGTTTTAATGGATACAGAGGCTGTACCATGAGGCAGCAATGTTGGCAATAAAAAAAGGTATCTAAATTGAAAAAAAACTTTTCAAAAAAAATTAGTCTCTAAATCATTTTTTTCATTAATAATACTCCTTGCATTTGACATCGCCTTATAAGGCGCATCAGCCTGGCTCAGTTAGTAACACTCTCACATCTGAATTAGAAGGTTCTGGGTTCTAGCCGCATGTCAGGAACCTAAAACCTCAAACCCAACAACAACTTGCTTTATACAGCACCTTTCACTTTATAGTAACAGGGTTGAACACTGAGCAGGAAAGGGGAGAAAGGGGCGTGACCAAATAAAGAGGTGGGTTTTGAGATGTGAAAATAGATAAGGGGAGGAGGAGCAAGGCAGAAGAATAGAGTTGGGTGGGGGGGGAAAATTCCATAACACTATTTTAAAGAGCAGTGAGTTCTCCAATTGCCATGACAAAAAATGCACCAAACATTAATTGGGTTACTTTTCATTTCCCTCAGCTGCAGTTCCCTGAAAAACATGATAAAGGAGGTTTGTCATGAGTATAAAATGGCATATGTCCAACTAGCTCCTCCTAATAATAAAAAAGGATAATCCAGGATTTCACAATGTGTACTCAATTGATACTGCCCACATTTAAAAAGTGTTGATCAAATTAACTTGGTAGCTCACACTGAATACTTGCCTTCTGTGGTTTGAAGTCATACTTTACACAATGTTGGAATCCTTTCCCCTTTGATTTGATTGAAGTCACAATTAAACAACCACCAACAAAATGAGCAGAATATCCAAGTCCTTTGTTTGTACGAAAGCTGAAGAAAAAAGTATAAGTAAACATATTTAGCTTTACATTTTCATGGTAGACAAAGGTAGAAACATAAAAACTGCCAATAATGCAGCAATTGAGAAAAATCATTATGCTGAGAATTAGGGAACGGCGATTAATAGGTTTTTCGATTAAACCCAATGTGATTTTCACATCGGTGTGCCGATATGGTAATTCTAAAAAACCTATTATATCGAGGGATTCGATTTAAAAAATATACATTGATATATTTTTAATATCGTTCCTGGCAATATATCAATATTGTTGGTATTATCAGTGTAATGCGAGCTTTTCCAGCTTACCTTGTCGCCGGCATTGCAACCTCCTAGATCTAGAGCATGGAATGCGCGTACATTCGGTGCGCGCGCACAATTAACGGGCGCCCACATCCGATGCGCACGCACACTTTACTGTGTATACTCGACGTGAGTCGTGGCGTCTTAACAAAGTCGCATCGCTGAAAATTGTAGTTTGAAAATTTACCTTTCTCATCATGGGGAAAAGAAGCCCCGTATGGGACACTTTGAAAACAATGCAGTCAGTAATGGTGTGTATAGATGTACAGTTTGCAAGGTCTTGGTTAAGACATCTGATTCGAGCACGAGCAACCTGCGACATCACATTAAGCAGCACCACCCCGCCCAGCACGCTGCCCTCAGAGCGAAATCATTGTCGACAACAGAACAAAGTCGAACCAGCGCTTCGGAGAAAGCGACAGGTAGTGGGGCCAGTGCAGCTCAAACAATTCCTGCTTTATTTAAGAGGAGAACATTGTACCAGAGAGGGGACAAAAAGTGGCAAAGTATCACGAACGCTGTCACTTTTTAAGGAGAGCTTGCCAATGGCGAAGGACATTAATTCAGACTTCAGACTACAT
Organism: Hydrolagus colliei; assembly: GCA_035084275.1. Taxonomy (NCBI): domain Eukaryota; kingdom Metazoa; phylum Chordata; class Chondrichthyes; order Chimaeriformes; family Chimaeridae; genus Hydrolagus; species Hydrolagus colliei. The sequence goes on from CM068742.1 coordinate 72,657,418, forward strand.
AAAAATAAGTGGCATTTTGTGGCTGTAAGTGTTATTTTTGTGTGTGAGAGAGTTAGAAGCCAGATTATCACTGCTTCTATGTGTGTGTCTAGTCAGACACACACAGCAGTGATAATCTGGCTTCTAACTCTAACAGTCAGACTGTCTGTCTCTCTCTTTTCTATTGTAATAGATCTCATTTACACGTGGACATTACATGCTACTTTCAAGCAAGAAATGGAGGAGAATAAATCTCTAGATTTTGTTTTTGGTGTGTGTGTGTTCTATTTTGAGAGAAGGAGAGGGGGAAAGTTGGGAGAGAAGGAGAAAGGAAGAGAGGAGAGGGAGGGAGAGAATGAGAGGGTGAAAGGAGGGAGAGAAGGAGCGAGGGGACAGGAGGGAGAGAAGGAGAGAGGAAGAGAGGAGAGGGAGGGAGGGAGGGAGAGAAGGAGCGAGGGGAAAGGAGGAGGGAGGGAGAGAGGGGAGGGAGAGAAGGAGAGGGGGAAAGTTGGGAGAGGAGAGAGGAAGAGAGAAGAAGGAGGGAGAGAATGAGAGGGTGAAAGGAGGGAGAGAAGGAGCGAGGGGACAGGAGGGAGAGAAGGAGAGAGGAAGAGAGGAGAGGGAGGGAGGGAGGGAGGGAGAGAAGGAGAGGGGGAAAGGAGGGAGAGAAGGAGCGAGGGGAAAGGAGGGAGAGAAGGAGAGGAGGAGAGGGAGGGAGAGAAGGAGAGGGGGAAAGGAGGGAGAGGAGACAGGGAGAGTGGAGGGGGAGGGAGAGAAGGAGAGGGGAAAGGAGGGAGAGAAGGGAGAGAGGGAGGGAGAGAAGGAGAGAGGGGAAGGAGAGAGGGGAGGGTGGGAGGGGGGGAGAGTGGAGGGGGAGGGAGAGAAGGAGAGGGGAAAAGAGGGAGAGAAGGAGAGAGGAGAGAAGGGAGAGAAGGAGAGGGGGAGGTAGGGAGCAAACAACATCGTATAATTCAACAGACCTTGACACCAACATTACAAACTTTCTGGACCTAGAGCACGCATTTCGAAATGTGCGTGCACCGCGACTGCGCGCGCATCGTCAGTGCGGACGCACCGTCAATGCGCGCGCACCGCGACTGAGCGCACACCATAAATGCGCGCGCGCCATCAATGCACGCGCACTTCGAATGCACGCGCATGCGCAGTATAAAAACTCGATAGATCGGTTTAAGCAGGTATGAGCCAACCGATATAACCATATCCGGAAAAATCCCATATCGCCGTTCCCTACTGAGAATATTGTAAGTCTATTACATCTTCAGGTTGCAATCACACCAATGTACAACATAGCATGACAAAAAAACAAAACAATGCAAAACATTGAGCACCATTCAAACATCAACTGAATATTAATCATCCTTATTCCATTATAAATGTTTCCATTCAGATTAGCTCAACCCATCAAACAAATCCTTGTAAAACTTCCAATACAAGGAGTTTTTTTTTTAAAAAGCACAAATAAACAAATCTTCCTAATGTCAAATAGAAAAAAGCTGAATTTTTTCTGCTCATTTCATAGAATCATGGAGCACAGAAAGAGGCCATTCGGCCCATCATATCTGTGCTGTCTCTTTGAAAAGAGCTATCCAAATCAATCCCACTCCCTATAGACCTGCAAACTTGCCTTGTTTTCAGCCTCTCTGCTCCCATACTGTGGGAGCCTTACCTTCTCCCTTTCCTCCTTGAAGGCTGGTCTCAAGATCTTTCTCTTCAACCGTGCCTTCGGCTCCCCCACTAACTCTTCCCCCTTTCCTTCCCCCCACCACGACCCTTCTCCCCCCTCCCCCTGGTAATACACTACAGATCCAAACAACTCATTGTGTGAACAAAAATCTCTGCCTCCCTTCTGTTCTTTTAACAACTATTGTAAATCGCTGTCCTCAGGTTACCAACACACACACCAGTGGAAGTAGTTTCTCCTTGTACACCTTATCGAATCTCCTTATAATTTTGAAAACCTCAATTAAGTCTCCACTTAACCGTCTCTCCTCCAAGGAGAATAATCCTCGCTTCTCTAGCCTCTCCTGATAACTGAAGTACCTAATTTCTGGTACATTCCTGGTAAATTTCCTTTGCACCCTCTTCAATGCCTTAGCATCCTTCCTAAAGTGTGGTGCCCAGAACTGAACACAGTACTTTAGCTGAAGATTACAACAACATGCATTTATATAATGCTCTCCATGCCAGGCAGCATCTCAGAGCGCTTCACAATGGAGGAGCCAGAGGCCAAGCCAGGGGGAGGGGGAAGATGACCGTAACCGCTGTCAAGGAGGAGGCCAGACCCAGTAGAGCAGAGGCAGCAGGTACTGCTGTGAGGAGAGAGGTTACAGAGGTAGGGGGTGTAGAGGAGTTTAAACAAAAGAGTGAGGATCTTGATGTTGATCCACTCTATGACAGGGAGCCTGTGCAGTTTGGCAAGGAACAGGGTCTAACCAGTATTCTAGATTTGAAAAATTTAATTATTTTATTTGCCACTTTTTATTACCACATTTCCTGCAAACATCCTTTTAGCTTGCTCGTTTCTACATTGGTCTGCCTTTTGTTTTTAAACTTCATGTCACCGACATATACTGCTGCAACCAAATTATCACATATACTATTGCAAGAGTTACAGCCACCACAAGTGAGAGATGACCTTTACATTCTAACTAGGTCAATAGATGACTTGCAGTCATAGGTAGGGAGAAACAATGGCTACATTTCTGTTCTCAGTCCTTTTACTGATCAAGCAGCTGAGCACTTTTACCTACACAGTCGTATCGCAGCAATTGTCAAAAAAGTTAATACATTTGCATTTTATTCTTCACTACCAGTTCAATTTGCTTGTCCCCTTTAATTAAGATTCGTCACATCTCATTAGAACACCTAAATGAAGTCTACAGAAAAGTGCTTCATCTTGTGCAGAAAGTAGAAGGGAGAGAACAATTTAACAGAGACAAAATTAGCATTGGCAGTTCTCATAGAGAGGTTACTGGAGGCAAAAATATGGGGCAGGATAAAACAGTAGGGAACTTTCTATACACTTACCAGTATAAGTAAGGTTTGTCCTTATCAACGTTAATGTTATTCAGTGGATCCATTCTGAGCCACGTGTGAAACGTAAAGCCATTCTGATATGGCCACTTAGCAATGGGAGGTAACGCGATAGCCTGAAACAAGAAAATATTCTATGAAAAAAGTCTCAAATTATCAAAAAATACCAATCTTCTAAAACTCTCATATAAAATTCTGATTAATTAATAAAAACTCACAGCAGCACTCTTCCCAGGAAAACTGAAGAAGGCATCTGGACCCAGTCTCTGTGGCACCTGTTTCAATACTGTGAGCAACTTCACTGCATGTGGAGGCTGTAAAAAAAGACACAAAGTCAAATCCATTCAAGGTGATATAAAAATGTGATTTTGCTTTAACATTAGAGATCGGGACTGAGTAACTAGAAACAAATGTATATTGTAAATATGATCTGTAATATTTTCCCATATCAGTGTAAATGCAGAGCAGATGTGGTGGCAATGTATGTAACATTGAAGAATGTCAAATGAAGGTCGAAATTAAGTGCTGCAGTAATATAGATGGACCACTACATGTTTACCATATACATAAATTATCTGGATTAAAGTATGAGGTTCAATATCAAAATCTGGTATCAAACTGGGGATTGAGGGGTAAAGAAATAAAGAGATCTAGGGATTTAGATCCACAAATCTCTCTAAATAATATCTATACAGTCAGATAAGGTCAATGCTATATTGGTGAAATGTTTAATATGTTCAAAAGCTTTGTTAAACAACATTTGAAGTACTGTACTGATTAGACCATCTGAAGTGGTCTGCAGACTGTAAGAAGGATACAGCAATTGTATGAACACTGTACAGTGTAGGTTTACTAGGATGATACCAGAGCTGCTATCAGAATAGTCTGGATGGGTTTAACCTTCAATTTGTTTGAGAAAAGACATTTAAGACGGGGCCTAATAGAGGTGTTTAAAGTTATAAAAGGGCTTGGTCAGGTTGGTACAAACAGGAAATCCATAATCAAAGGAGAAAAATTTAAGACGGATGGAACTAAACTTTAGGGGGGAAAATTTGATGCAGAAGCCGGTGAGATTGTGGAATTGTTTGCCTGAAGCAATGGTTGAATGATATATTATCGATGTATTCAAGAAGAAGCCAGACATACACATGATTATAAAAGGGTATGGGAGTGAGTAAGTAAGGAATGGGTGAAGATGAGTGGAATATAAACACTAGCATGAACCGATTTGGCCTATTGCCATGCTGCACATTCTTCATAAATCTTTGCAGATCAGCTTCAAACCATTCCTATACATCATTATGATGTGACAAGATACTTTTGTACACGAGAATCAATTAAATTCAATTAAATACTCTGACATTTTCTAACAAATAGTATACATCACTGTTGATGAATACACAATTTGAAATTACTTTTTCGAGCATTATTGTTCAAAAACTGATGTTACACTATGTCAAACATAAACATTTTAAAAACCTTACCCATTGTCCCTTTTCTCCTTGTAGCTTCCCAACCAACAGTTTCAGCTCACGGACTGTGATATTATAACATGCCAGTACTCCTAACATTTCGACCAACAGATCTGAAAGTGAAAGTATTTTGGTGAAAGAGAATGTAATTGATGGTGGTGGGATTTGATCGGCTAGGTTTCTAACACGTCTGGAAACCCATCGCCGTGCTGACGTGCATCCAAACCAAACAGAGTTCAACATATGTACAATGAAAACTTTCCTATGTCTGGAACAAATTGTGCACTCTCTCCTTGGCTCTTGCTAACCTGAGTCTAATACTTTCTGGTATTAGGTAAGCAGGCATCCTAACCAGCTAAAATTGCATAACTTGTTTTTAATACACTGACTGCCATGCTCTCGCTGCTTATCCAGCAAGGACCATCCCACCTATTAGGGCTTTGGCTTGCAGAGTTAACATGAACAGAGCAGGAACAATGCCTGCTCCCAGTGATTTGGAGAGTCTTCCCCTCCAAATCCCGCTGACGAGCCAGGCTGGCTGGTCTGCCATCATTATTGCCCAGGAATATTGCACCTGTCTCAGGAACCATCTTGCATACAAGGAATAGGTGGGTTCCCAGCAAAGACCCCTGAGGCACTCCAATTAAAGTGTTCACTTCCTCCCGACGTGAAAGGTACTATACAAATGTAACTTTGTTGTTATCCCCAAAGATATCCAGAAACATTAGTCTGTGAAAGAGACTTTTGGAATTCTAGGTACACGAGACTTGCCACATTCAATTTGGGTTCCAAAACATTTGAGAATGGGCAAAAAAAATCTGCATATTCTGAATCTATGTTAAAGTACAAATCAAATATGTCTCAGGAGGGACAGCTTTATTTCCATTAAATACCAATAATTAATGCTGTGAGAAAATGCACTCAGATGAGCACATTTTAAAGTATGCCTCAAAACTTGTAGTAGGAAATCAGAAAGTCTTGGTTTATTAGACAGCTGCATCAGGCAAAACACATTTAACTTGCAGACCTCTCAATGCAAAAGAGTAGAAGGTTTTACTTCATTAAGTATACCACTGTTGTATGTTAACGAAAACCACTGCTGCATTTATTGGAAAACAGTGGATTTAGTCAAATTCATTTTTGCTGTCAGTTTAAGATACTAGCACTTGATTTTTCAGAAATCTGTAGAAGTTCACTTGAGGAATGACTCGCCCCCTCTCTAGCATCCTTCAAGTTCGGCCTCAAGACCGTCCTCTTCAACCACTTCCCCCCACCACCCATCCTCCCCGATCCCAACCCTAGCTTGGGTCCGAAGCACTGACAGTTTAGCAGTGCCTTGGGACGTCCTCCTGACATGAAAGCCGCCCAACAAATGTAATTTTGTTGTTGTTACAATGTTCAGGGTGTTACCATAGGAGGTATGCGCAGATAATGGATTTTACCTCATACATAATGAATTACACCTGCTGAAAAAGTTCATTCAAAATTGAGATCTATATGGGGCAGGAAGAAGGCAATAAATTTTCGGAGACAAACATCTTTTGTTTAAAAAATCAATCATATTAAAGTTTTCTGCTCTAACTAGACAAACTATTTCTTGCTGCAGGACACTGATGAAAGCTATTAGCCAAACATACCTGCTATCATATTGTCAGCTGTATCAATTCGCTTCAGAACATGCTCAATTAATCCAACATCTGTGCAGGCCTGTAGATTCCGGATACTTTTTCTAAGGATTGCAGTGAATATACTCCAAAGCTCAGCCCGGCAGGTCACATCACAGTTGTCCAACAGCTCCACCATGCAGGTAATACTTTCAATATCTTGGATAATGAAATTCATTTCTAAATCAAATTGTCCTCCAACAAGCTTTAAAAAGAAAGGGAAAATAGGAAAACAAATTAAAATACAGCTAATATGATTAAATTTTATTCACATTAAAAATTGACTCCAAATCAAGTTCACATACAAGCTTGAATGCACATGAAGGGTACATTTCATCAGCAATGTATTCACAGATATAAAGCAGTTTTGTAATAAAGTGGTTATTGTGGTGCATTAAATAATAGCCAAGAGAAATCTTTGCCTTTCCAATATTTTGAAGATTCGCATTTGTTGTTTTCAAAATAATGGACAGAGGTGGCACCACATTGAAACTAGTCACAAGGTATAAAAGGTATTGCGAGAATCATTTAATTTGTTTCAATCTAACTGAACAAGATCTGTAACCAATCCTGAAGTGATGCCTGATTTTATAGGTGAAACAGATCATTTCAGCATCCCATGTCAACATATTTTCACAACACAAATCAATTTTAATAATTAAATAAGTTTAACTGTTTGATCAGAAAGTCATTGCCTGATACAAAGATTATAGTTACAGGAGTAGTTTAAAGGATAAACGGGCTTTTACCGTATTAGGCGCAGGCTGGCAAACTATGCATTAAAGGTCTTCCCACTTGCACAACAGCTACTGTTTAAGCTCCGTGCAACCAACTAGTGGAATAATCGCTCAATGGAGAGGGATGTACATTCAAGTTGCAGACAGGAATATGGTGGCAATGCTCTCATACATTTCATGCTGAGCTATGTTGCCACCAAGAAGCTCAATAGGAATTCCTGGTACCCAATATCCACGTCAAATGAGCAACTAGTGACCACTATCCTTCTTGAAGCCGCAGCAGCTCCAAGGTGAATGAAGTTTGGCAATAGAAAGACAGAATTGAACCAACCCTCCATAGCAGTTTCGGTTGTCGAAGTTTAATTTCAGCAGTCTGGGAATGAACTAATGTAGTGAGTGAGTTTTCCCTCTTACTGGTACGACTATATGCCATTACTAATTGCACTATAAAATACAGTCTTCAAGAGTGACAAGACAAATAATTTAAGCAATGCTCCATGGCAAAAGATTTGGGCAGCAATAGGTATATTTTCCATTTACTTTAATTCCCGCCAACTGAATTTTGAAGATGAATAAAATCTTTTGAAGGGTGAAAACTATCCAGACACCTTTATAGATATGCAAGAAACAGAAAGAAACCTCTACACTTACATTAGTCCAGAAAAATATAAATAGCTTTTTTTCCATCTTAACCTTAAAAACACTTGCAATAGAAGCGGATTACCTGATGGTAAGTGGTGGTTTACCCTGTTTAGTGCCAGTATGAATCGGGACAAACAAGGATTGTGAGGGGATGTCACTCAAACATATGTCATTTCCATATTTTGGTACATTCATTTGGTGCATTGACCAGATGAAGTGCTGCCCAAGTGAATAGTTTTCACCCATCAAAAATTTTTATTCATCTTCAAAATTCAGCCAATTGAAAGACAAAATTTTGCAAGTGTCATTGGGTTATAATGGAGAAAAAAGCACTTTATTTTCTTCTGGATTGTTGTAAGTGGGAAGGTTTCACTGCCAGGCCTCCCCAGTGCCAATGAAATGGCTTTGATTCAATTTGCCAATCTTACTTTTTTTCAATACAATTCAAAAGTTAAGGAAACAATATGAATATAATATTTGCACAAATATGATCTTTCCTTCATATTTATCCTTTATTTGATGTATACTAAAAAGAGACATACCCATTCAAATTACTTTGTCAGCAGCCCATGTAAAACAGGAAGGTGGAATTGGAAGACAGCTTGTATCACAACCAAATATACAATCAATCACTTTACAGTATATTCCGTGAAGCACTTTGAGACGTCTAGAAGACGTGAAAAGCACTATATCAAATGTAAGGATTATTATTACTGTATTTCTCTCACAGTAATAATGCCCTGTGGAATAGATAGGATACTTTCACCATTCACTCTTCCAACTTCAAGCTATAGGTCCTTGTAGTCAGTATACTTATGTGATCAATTAACATTTCTAAAGTAAACAAACAAAATTCTTTATTTGAACTTCAGATTGAGCACAAGGTAAACCATACTTTGAAAGTTTAGGTTCATTGAAATCTGCTTCAATTGAATATACATTGTATAACTAAACCTTAGAGCTGCATATGATTATTATATAAGTTTATCTTAGCTACACAACACCATTCATGCATCTCCAAACACAAAAGATTATCACCATTTCTTGAATTTTAAAAATCTGCTTCAAAATATACTTCTAACAACAACATCATTTATATGGTGCCTTCCATGTCAGGCAGCATCTCAGAGCTCTTCACAATGGTGGAGCCCAAGGTCAATTTCTGACCTAAAATAATGCACCGAAGAAATCAATTTAAAACCGATTGTATACATTTAAAAAATATTTTAAATAGCTTCTGAACATTTCTGCATTTTTATTAGATGCCCTCCAATCAAGGAAGCGGTATTGACATTTTTGGTAATTTTGCCTCGCTTATCTCTCGCTTGCTTATGACACAGAAGTAAAAAAAACATTAGTCCCAGTCCCTGAAGGCAATTTCACATGACTTTGCATTATCTGAAGTGATTAATGATCACTTGCAGTACATCTGAAGGAAATGAAAAATAAAAAAGATAGTATTATGCATTAGAAATTGAAACACTGCAAAATTTAAATTGCAGATATTCAGAGTAATACCACAAGGTACAATTACTAAAACTTATTTCTCACTAGGCCTAATAAAGCACCCAGAGGTTGATGTCAACTGCAGTTTAAATTTAAAAACAGGCAGTGCAGAATCCAATTATAAGCAAGCATCTTTTTTAAAAAAATATTGAGAAAAGCTGGAATTTGACCTTGATCATCACTTCTGATGCTTTGTATGTGGTCCGAGAATTTACCCTGCTCAAGTTAAAATCTTACATTAAATTTCACATAATTAATCCTTACATTTAATATAGCCCCGATAATGTTGAAACATCTCAAAGAGCTTCGCAGCTATTACCAATTAATGAACCCCGACAATGCAACATACTGAAAGAATGCTAGAATTGTTTCAACTAGTTTAATTGATCCAAATAATTTTATTCTCCCCTTCCTGCATCCATGCTAATTTATTGAACTGTAGTTTGTTGCTGTGCTACCTTATTTGAATTCACTGAAAAAAGTCTTCAGCAAAAATGTTATTGGGTACTGACTGTAGCTTAGTAGTGTGAATTTTGGGACTAACTACCGGTACGTTGGTTGAAAAGGGGCGAAGGGCACTCTGGTCATGCTCAGCCCTCTTCAAGTCAGCAAAATCCAAGTGCAGATCAAGCTTACGACATCAGAGACCTTACGGCAAACAATCCCTTAAGTATCCGAGCTCCTGGAGAGGCTTCCATTGACATACAGTATTTACAAAGTTCAGGATCAAGCAGTGGTGCATCTATGGCAAATACAGAAAGTGGTTGCAGGGAGGGAGGGTTACACTGATCTACCACAAAGCACCCAGGAAGCAGATTCACAACAGGCATTAAGACACCTTGCAAAAGGCCCTGGTAAAATAAATTTTAAGAGATATTTAACTGGGAAGGTATAAATGATATGCATGCTGCAGTACCAGTGCAATTAGAAACTGCTCTGCAACATCAGAGTCTGTGCACTCCTGCAATGAAACAGAAACTGCTGCACATACACCCACATTTGTTTCAAGTCAGATTTGCAACTTCTTCTTTGGTAGCAGAGAAGATATATATTCAAACAAGGTATGTGGCAACTTTAAAATTGAGGTGCAAGCAGCTTTCCTCAGACACCCATACATTCACATTGAAAACACCCTTTTTAAAAAAAAATAACCGGGCAACTTCTAGAGAGGCCAAATTGAGAGTAAGATTCTACAAGCAGAAATATTTACATAATATTTGAAGTTAATAACTTTTCCCCCCAAAATTAGAATTTTTAAAGCAGCTTATGAAGATGAAACATCTCAGATGCTTTACAATAATTTCAGTCAAGAATACTGTGGCAGTCATTTGATTTCAGAAACAGTCATGAGATAAATTAACAATTTGTCTGAAGGACTGTTCACCAGGACCTCAGGAGAAACCTCCTTCTCTTTTCAAACAGCAGTATTACATGATATCACATGACAGGCAGACAGAACCCAAACTTAACATCTCATCTGAAGGACTGCTTAAACAGGTAAGCCTCTATTTAGGACGCTTCTAGTTAGGACATTTGATTGAAGGACCATCATTTTTTAATACCTTTTGATCGATATAGGATACTTGGATTCGTTTTAACAAACAAAATTTTTGTTTGCGCATGCGCAGTACATATTTTGAATATCGCGGTTGCATTTCACACGTCCTTTTTGTCTATACGCACAGTCCATTGTGTATTCGAGGGTAAACCTGATATCTCGCTCACACCTGATATCCAAGCGTTTGAACTGGCCAATAGCATGTCGCCAAGTCATTGTTTAAATGCCAGCTGATTTTGAAGTGACACCGTGCCACGGCAACTTCGAGCGATTTACAGCCTCTACCGCGTTTATAGAAAGTTTGTAGTAAGTGAAATGAGCAGCGGTAATATCGCTAGCGGCCAGAAACCCCACAAAGTCATCACTTCAAATATTAAACTGGAGGTGATAAAGCGCATCGATTCTGGTGAAAAAGGTACGGACGTCGGGAGGGCTTTGGGGTTAGCTAGATCGACGGTGGCTACAATAAAACAGAATAAGGACAATATACTGGCAAGTTCAAGGTGTGTTACAGCTACAGGTGCAAGCAGATTAGCAAAACATAGGAGTGATGTGATGGAAAACATGGAAAGAATGCTGAGTGTCTGGATTGAGGATCAGAACCAGCGTAATATACCACTCAACACCCTGGTTATCCAAGAGAAGGCAAAATCATCATTTAGGGAGTTAAATGATCAGGAAGGAGAAGGCTCAATGGCACCATCTTTCAGTGCTAGCAGAGGGTGGTATCAAAGGTTTAAAAGATGTTGTGGGCTCCACAACATCAAGATGAGTGGGGAAGCTGCAAGTGTCACTGCCACTGTCACACTGCCAGTATTCAAGTTTGCCAGAAGTGTGCTGTATTAAAGTTTGCAGTATTAACGAACAATACTATACAGTTACCCCCAAGTACCCCTTCTTGCCTATATGTGTTAATTTGTGTATTTTATGGGTTATGTTGTGTGGTTTTGTGTGTTATTTAGTGGGTTTAAGGTCCGAAAATTTTGTGAAAAGAACGCATCTTTGGTTAAAGAATGGGACCGCATGGAAAATCGCGTTTCGATTCAGGACGTTTCGATCTAGATAGTTATTCAGGAACACAATCCTGTCCTAAATAGAGGTTTACCTGTATCGTACATTAAATTATTTTATTGTATTCAACTAACATTGTGACTTGTACACTGAGTAATTGGTGCAGATAGATTTGTATTTGATACCCTAAAATGGTGAGGGACACTATGCCCTTAAAAGGAAGAACACAAGATTGCTATTGGTCGCTTTTACTTGATAACATCAGAAAGGTGCATGTCTTGACTGGTTAGAGGTACAAATTCTCCGAGTCAAGAGTTGGTTGGTTCAGTGCACATAAATGAACTCATATTTAACAAATAACTGGTATTTGTTAAAGTTGTTTAATTATTTGTGTAATTCATAGTTGTATAAATCATTGTTATTTGTTTAAATCACTTGAGAACTGTTCCCAACGAGTTTGGGATTCTAAACGAACCATAAGAAAGATATCATTGAGTTTTTTTAACCATGTCTCATTTAAGCTCTGTTAATTTTCACTATAAGAGAGAGTAACACAGGTTTAGCCTAGGTCACAGAGGTATTCGAAAATAAACCTCTGATGGACTGAAGCTTCCCAGTTTGCATCGATTAAAGATCAATCTGTTAGTTCTTGTTGTGAAACAAACTCAATTAGCAAGAAACACTTAGAGATAAGCTCTTGCACACATTAGTGAGAATTGATTAGAGGCCACCCAGTACATTCTGCAAGGGGGAGCGAGCCATATTGTGGAAATACAAATTAAGGGTGCAGAACTTTCTCAAGACACTATATCAATATAAATTGTATTGTACCAGTACCCAAACCAGACCAATAATTCTACATTATACGTGCCACCACTGTATGGAACTTTTCTACTGGATACTTGTGAGACTAATCAAATGAGATTCAAATTACACCATTAACCATTGAAACGCTTCTCATTCGTACCTTTAAACCTACAGATGAGTAACATCATACCAAGATTACACAAGTAGTGTTCTGCTGAAATCCAGGAGTCTCTCTACTAGGGAACGGCGATATGGGAATTTCCCGGATATGGATATATCGGTTGGCTCATATCGAGATATACCGAAATATCGATATTTTCAGTTTTTTAGTACTGCGCATGCGCGCGCGCATCGGAGTGCGCGCGCATCGGAGTGCGCGCGCATTCGGGGCCTATCTTCTCAGGAGGTAAATATCTTTCTCTCTCTATGTCTCTCACTCTCTCCATCTCTGTGTTTTTCTTTCTGTGTCTCTCTATGTCTCTCTCCCTCTCTCCTCTCTCACATCCCCCCCCATCTCTATCTATCTGTATATTATCACATCCACCCCGTCTCTCCCACCCCCCCCCCCGCCGTCCCTCTCTCTCATCCCCCACCCCCGTCGTCTCTCTCCCCCACCACCCCCCCCAGCCGTCTCTTTCTCCCCCCCCCCCACCGTCTCTCTCTCCCTCCCCCCCCAGCCGTCTCTCTCCCCATCCCCCCAGCCGTCTCTCTCCCCCTCTCTTTCCCCCCCCCGCCGTCTCTCTCCCGCTCTCCCCCCCAGCCATCTCTCTCCCCCTCTCCTCCCCCCCCCCAGCCGTCTCTCTCCCCCTCTCCCCCCCCAGCCGTCTCTCTCCCCCTCTCCCCCCCCAGCCGTCTCTCTCCCCTCTCCCCCCCCCCAGCCGTCTCTCTCCCCTCTCCCCCCCCCAGCCGTCTATCTCCCCCTCCCCCCAGCCGTCTCTCTCCCCCTCTCCTCCCCCCCCCAGCCGTCTCTCTCCCCCTCCTCCCCCCAGCCGTCTCTCTCCCCCTCTCCTCCCCCACCCCCCCAGCCGTTTCTCTCCCCCTCTCCCCCCCCCAGCCGTCTCTCTCCCCCTCTCCCCCCTCCCAGCCGTCTATCTCCCCCTCCCCCCAGCCGTCTCTCTCCCCCTCACCCCCCCCAGCCGTCTCTCTCCCCCTCACCCTCCCCCCCAGCAGTCTCTCTCCCCTTCACCCACGGCCGTCTCTCTCCCCCCCACCCCTTGCATACCTGTATATTGTATTCGAGGACTATGAATACAAGATGGCGGCTTTGCACCTCGGTCTGTGCATTGTGTATAGAGATGAGCATTCTGGGTCTTGTAGTGATTGTGCTCGCATCCCGATTTTTTACCTTGATATATCGTGTTTCGATATACCGATATTTTTAAAATGTCTATATCGGCATATCAATACGAAAATCATATCGGGTTTTAGCGATATACCGATATATCGCCGTTCCCTACTCTCTACATGGGACATAGGACAGTGGAAGAATAGAGACAACTTTACTTAGGTGTATCCAGAACACAAGTCATTCCTGAGAAATTGAGAAACAGTTCTCGTCATAAAACTGATAAGAAGCTCTGCAGAACAAGGCCCATAGTAGTCTCACTATAAGAGAAAAGCAGTGAAACTATAATGCTTACAAAGCAGCAAATCATGAAGGACACCGCGCGGGTACAATACTGCATTATACAAACCTGCAAGTAGTCAACTAAAGGTTAAATTCAAAGCAAAACTATATCAGTGATACCTTGATTCGGTATAAATACTATAGACTATGAAAGGAAAAAGGAATCTTCAAACAAAGACATAATAATAATAATCCTTGCATTTGATATAGTGCTTTTCACATCTTATCGACGTCCCAAAGCACTTCACAGAATATACTGTATATAAAGTGAATTAACTGTATATTTGTGGGTGAAACGAGGCAGCCAATTGCGCACAGCAGTGTCCCACAAACAGTCGTGGATTGAAATGACCAATTTTACTATTGTGGTTTTTTTTTGGAGGGATTATTATAAGCGTGTGGAGTAAGGAAACTTGCCCAAGGTTTCACCCTGACCTGCCTGGGTTCAAACACAGGTCTCCCCAGCTTGGTCTCTGCAGCTTGCAAGACAAATGCTCTAACCACTGAGCCACAGGAGCTCCAGGACTGCCATTTTGCATTGATATCGATGAACAAAGTATACCATCAGTGTAACCTACATCACAGAAAAATTATGAATTAAAATGTGCAGAAATAGACTGGAACCAGTTTCGAGAAGACAGAGTAATCTTTAAAACAAAAGCAAACTGCTTTTTTAAAAGACCTAGCTGAAAAAACTTGAGCTAAAAATGCATGAAAAAAATAGGAGGCCCTTGAAAGTGAGGACAAGGATCTTGAATTGGAACAACAATAGCGGGTACAGCAAAGAACAGAGAGGAAAGTATAGCAGTTGAATCCAGCAGTTAGAGGTAAAACCAGCATCAGTCCAATAGGCCAACAGTGTTTTGAAATCATCACAGTTTCACTGGTTTTATGGCGAAAACTGAACAGTTTCCAATTTCAGTGATGGTCAAAGTGAACAGATAAATTTCTCACTTTCTAAATCATTGACAACCAACCTGCTAGTTACACAACTCAGGATCTACGATCACTTTAAGCACATTGGAGAAATTAAATAATTCTGAAAACTCAGTACATTGGCTTATTTGGAGATACAATTTCCTGAAGAATATCTGGTTCAATGAAGTTAAATACTTCATAAATTAACAGGTCAGCATCTGCAACAGGGATTCTTTCTGCACTTAATTTTACAATGGTATGAGAAGACAAACATATTATGCCCACCTACTTTGCTATGAAAAGAAACTCTGGCACTGTTTTCCTATAATAAACAATAATATTTGCATATAGCAATAGCACCTTTCACATTGTATTTGTAGGTGAACTCAGCAGCCCAACTGCACATTGCAACAATCATGAAGTGAATGACCAATTTTGTTTTGGGGGATTATTGTCCTAGACATATCGACAAACTCCCTTCTCTTTTCGAAAAGTGCCGTGGGATCTTTAACATCCATCTGAACAGGCCAATCGGACCTTTGAGGTCTCATCCAAAGAATGCCACCTCCAACTTTTCAGTGCATTGGACCAACAATCAGCTACCTGAACCAGGCTGACACACACACTTAATAATACAGTGTACTAAATTGTAAATGAACTCTCTGGCACAGTGGACAATGCTGGTTCACATCAATGTTCCCCTACATAACTTAATTTGCAATCTCAGTCACAAATCCATGTGAGAAAGTAACATGAGACTTAAGTAAAATCAGTGGGTCGAATGTCCATTTGACTGGAAACTTTCTAGAATTCTACATTTCATTAACTAGTAGTTTTCCAAAAAATAGTTGTAACACAACACTTTCTAAAAGCTAGCTACCATACATTGAAAGTTTTGGAGAAGAGAAGCATCCCCCAGCCATAGATGCTATGATGCTTGTGCAATCCCATAAGGGATAAATAAAATGTAGAGAAGAGGGAAGGAAACAAACTGTTTCTCCATTCCAACAGGACAGCTCAAAAGACAACACAGACAGAATGAAGTTGAGGTCATAAACACTGGTGTCAGTATGCAAATGATATTATGTCTCAGGTGTGCAGTTTCAAAGCAATTGATACGAGGGAAAATTGACCTGGTGGTTTATTTTGCTCACACTCAAACCATAAGCAAAACTTGTAAGGTAAAAACAAGACTACAAGCTCATGCAGCAACAGAATAAACTGGTTTCTGAAATTGATATAATACAGCACAAATAACCTAAGCAAAAACTACTAAAAATTTTGTTGTTAGAATATAAATGTGTTCAAAGCACAAGAGCATCATCCCTTACTGACATCAACGGTAAAATTTCACGTAGCATAAGCAGAATAAATGCTATGCATCTAGTGTTGATTGATTATTGCAGATGCTTCCTTAACACATAGGAAGAGATAGTTCCACAATTCCACCAAAATTGACTGCAGAAGCAGGAGCCCAGCTAGTTTAGTAAGCTATTCAATTTGTGAACTAAAAATAAGAGATAAAGTTAAATAATACAGACAACTAATATTCTTGTATAACTGACAACATAAAAACCTCTGCCATTTCTTTACCTCCCATCCTAAAATAGTAATCCAAACAATTGTTTAAGCCATTTTTCAGCTCGCCAATTCAAACTTGCACCTCATCACAGATAGTAACATCTTACTGAATTGACCAGTTAAATCACTGCTTCAAAACCAACACCAATTTGACTTGGCATCCAGCAACACAAAAAGTCATATTGATTGTAGCGAGTTTCACCATTGAGTTAATCTCAGAGTACAGGTAAGCCTTGATTAAGAACGCTTCTATTTAGGACATTTCGGTGGAACAAACATAATTTTTTAACACCTTTTTTTCAATATAGGACAGTTGTTTTTGTTTCAACGAACAAAATGTTTTTGGCGCATGCGCAGTACATATTTTGAATATTGCAGTCATTTGTGGTGCGTAGTTATTGTCTATACGCACAGTCCATAGCGTATTCGTAGGTAAATCGCGCTCACACCTCATATAGTGTATCCAAGCATTTGAACTGGCCAGTAGCATGTTGCTACTTAATTGTTTAAAAGCCAGCTGATTTTGAAACGACACCACGCCACGTCAGTATTACAGTCATTTCCGAACATTCCCGAGTGATTTATGGCCTCTACCACTTTTATACCAAGTCGGGAAGAGACAAGTGAAATGAGCAGCGGTAATACCGCTAGCAGTAGGAAACCCTGCAAAGTCATCACTTTAAATACTAAATTGGAAGTGCATTGAGTCTGGCAAAAAGCGCATCGAGTCTGGCAAAAAAGTTACGGACGTCGAGAGGGCTTTAGGGCTAGCTAGATCGACGGGGCTACTATAAAACAGAATAAGGACAATATACTGGCAAGTTCAAGGTGTGTTACAGCTATAGGTGCAAGCAGATTATCAAAACATAGGACTGTATTAAAGTTTGCCAGTATTAAAGTACACTACTGCACAGTTACCCCAAGTACCCCTTCCTGCCTAATGTGTGTTATTTTGTGTGCTATGTTGTGTGGTTTTGTGTGTTATTTAGTAGGTTTAAGGTCTGAAAATTTTGTTAAAAGAACACATCTCAGGTTATATAATGGGACCGCATGGGAAAACCATATTTCGATTTAGGATGTTTTGATCTAAGAACAGTTTTTCAGGAACACAACCCTGTTCTAAATAGAGATTTACCTGTAATAATCCCAATAAATACAATTAAATTGTGTTTTGGAACTATTCTCTGTACAGTAATTAGTGCTCAAATACAATTTATTATAACTTTTTTTTCAAATGGGTACCTAGCAATTTTACTGCAATTACTATTCAAAAAAGATCATCATTGATTTTATCAATAAATAAGATTTCTTTATGGCCTAAGGAGGAGGATATCTAAACATTTCTTCCTCGCTTGATAATCACCAGAACATTTCTCGTACTTAACAATTGTGGACATTTATGGTGAAGCAGCACCAATTGGTTTAATCCATACCACAAGGTTCACACCAGTAACTCGTCAGAGATCATTCTCTTCCTCTAGTTCTTTTTTAAGACATCTCCCTCAAGATGATGTGCATTTTTAGCACAGATGAAAAACAAAAATTGGTTCTGGAAAAGCAACTCTAGAAAAATTTGCTCTTGAGGTACTTAAAATCAAACCAAAGGGAGATCTCGATATTGGAAAAGAGTACGTAACTGACAAGGAAACAACTTGTACATTACTAAGAACAGACCAATTCTAATATCATCTCAAACAAACAACTCACTTAGAGCAAAATCACAATCAATAGTAGAATAAATAATAATCCTCACCTTTGAACTAACGCATTTCACATTAGGGAATCTAATTTGGCTCTAGGCAATAATATGAAAATTCTGATTGCACTTGAAACTTCAAACTGGCCTTTTACCAACCAATACTCAAGCATGCATATTGGAGTGTATGGATGTAAGGCTATGCTGACTAAAGACCACTGAGCCAGCTAAGTGGAGTGCTGCATACAACAAGAACAAAATTACACTTGTAAAGAGCCTTTCACGTCAAGAGGACGTGCCAAGGCGCTGGACGGTTACTGCTTCAGACCCGAGTTTAGGACGGTGGGGGAGGGGGAAGGGAAGGAGGAATTAGGAAATGCTGATAGGTCCATCGAAGAGGAGAGTCTTGAGGCAGGACTTGAAGGAGGCCAGGGAGAGGGCAAGGTGGAGGGACTGCGGGATGTACTTCCAGAGGTTGGGAGCAGAGTGGCTTAAGGCTCACCGCCAATGGTGGGTTAGTAAGGGGGTAGGAGGTCACAGGTATAGAGTAGGGCAAGATTGAGGAAGGCTTTAAATGTGAGGACCAGGATTCTTAATATCTGATGTGCAAATTATGTCTGGGTGTATAAACAGTGGCGACATTCTATATTGACACATTGAAAATCAGCATTTTTGTTTATTAGATTGATACTTTGATTTCCGACCTATGCAATTAATTGTTTTATCATCCATCAATACATTTGAACACTTAAAATAAAGTTCAGCACCCATGTGTGAATTACCAAAACAAATTGCTCAAAATAGTAAATACAGTACCCACAGTCAAAATAAATAAATCTAGGAAGATACTAGTAATACTATATAGGACCTTGCTTGCCTGTTAATGCATGTAAAAAAAATAAAGCATGGAAATGCAATCCACACCTGTCAAAACATTCTCGCACATAAAGATTGTTGTTATGACAAAATACACTTCCCCTATACCTATACCTTCAGGGCAGGAATTAATTGGTTTCTATTCAGTTCAACATATAAGATATTGTCCCCAGGGCTTAATGGATAAAATCATTGTTTGATGTAGTAGTGTACCAAACAGATTAGCAATGTCCTAGGTTTAGCCCCCAATTTGTGCGAAATCAGTGATATCAGTCAGGGCAACATTTGGAGAACCACTGACCTCCATGAATTTTGACTTGGATGATGCAGAAAAAAAGAAAAAAGACTGCCAATGTAAAACAACGCAATAACAAGAAAATGACTCCTGCAAGAAAAGCAAGCACATCAAATGAGGACAGGAACAGGCTCAAATGTGACAACGCATTTCCTTCTCTCTCTCCTTCCCATCTGCCCCCTGCCAGGTTCTTAGGCTTGGTACATTAAAAGCTTGTTTATCCGGCACCCTTGCGACCTGACCGTTGCTGGTTAATTAAATATGCCAGATATTCGAGCGGCAAGTTGCCAAAAATCCTGTACAAAAAATTTACTTATTTTAAAACATACCGTATTAATAATACACTAAATAATAACAGAATATTGTATGGATACTTACCAATAAAGCATTCCAGCACACTCGGTAAAATAAAAATTCCAAGTTCGTTAAGTTTAATAAGCACTGCACACATGCGCAAAGTGAGCATGCTCGCAAGTGTCCTGGGTGGCTCCAGTATGAGATCCATTTGCTGGAATAGTGAATTGTACCAAAAGATACCGGTTGGTTGAGTGTTCTGATTGGTTGAGCATTCTGGTTGATTGGGTGCCAAATAAACGAGCTTTTACTGTACCTTGTCTATGCTAAATAAGTGGTCATCTACAAAATACAGTCCCTATACTTTATAATGTAGTGGAGACCCTCATCCATGCTTTTGTCACCCACCTCAGTTATTCCAACGTCCTCCTCGCCAGGCTCCCCAACTCTACAAAACCCAACTAATCTGGACTCCACAGCACCATATACTCACCCATTCTAAACTCTGCACTCCCATCCACTGGCTCCCGATCACAGATCAGATCAACTTCAAGATCCTCAACACTAGTCTACAAATCTGATCATCCGCTGCCAGTTCCATATCTTTCCACCTGCTTACTCCCCACTATGCCAGCTCTGGCCTCCTGCTTGCCCCTCATCCCTCTACCATTGGCAGGTGTGCTTTCAGCCATTACTCCCCGAACTTTTGAAATTCTTCCTCCGCCTTGCCCCCTCCTTCCCCTTTTTTCACATCATGCCTGAAGATCTTCCTCTTCAACCGTGCTTACAGTGACTTACATCATTCCCCTCCCCCACACTAGCAAATGGCTCCACCAATGTTAAGAATGCCTAGAGGCTACCTCACATGAAGGGTGTTATTCAAATGAATGTTGTTGTTTACAATTAGCCTGGTCGTGTCATGTGGGTTGGGACATCCTCCCAATGTGAACGGTGTTATACAAATAAATTTGTCATCTCCCAAGCGAGAGGACCCTGGTTCAATTCCTAGGCAGGGCGAAACATTGTGTAAATCTCCTTACTCCACACACCTAGGTTTACTAGCAGTAAGTAGGAACTCGGTTGTTAATCAATTGGTGAATTGCTTTTCTGAGGTTAATAAAACCTTGAAAAAAAATTCAGTCTGTGTGGGACACTGCTGTGCACAATCGCCTGCCACTTTTCACTCACAAAGTATAGTTAATTCACTCTACAGTATATTCTGTGAAGCACTTTGAAACGTCCCGAAGACATGATAAAGTACAACAACAAAATTACATTTATAGAGTACCTTTCATGTCGAGAGAACGTCTCATTATATCACCTAAGGTACTATATCAACATCATTATTGCTGAGAAGTGCATTGGGGGGAACAAAAATTGAGGAAAGAGGTGAGTGAATGCAGCATGAATGCAGTTCAGCAGCATTTGAAGCAAGAAACTCAAGAGCGTTAAAGCAGACTGCAAAGTAATGGCCATCGTTTGGATGTTCAGGATGCCTCTGACACCATTTCTGTGGTCTCAAAACATTCAAGAAATGCGACCTCACTTATTTTGCAAAGTAATATCAGCAGCACAGGAAGTGACATTAGAAGCAGGCTGACAACCCAGATGACAGCTAGTTTGTGCCAGTAGTGAAATGCGTTTTCGGCAACCACAGGCCCACATTAAAAACAAGCATGCTTTCAGTATAACACTCAATAACAAGGCTGCCCTGTATTTCGCCATTGACATCTGAAGGATCAGATGATTGTTTACTAAGACAAATAAGAACCATTTGCCATCTGGCACCCACCTACCCACCTCCTAATACTAAGTAGATGCAGGAGAGATTCTATAATAATAATAATAATCCTTCATTTGATATAGCGCTTTTCACGTCTTCTAGACCAGTGGTTCTCAACCAGGGGTACATGTACCCAGGGAGTACAAAATAACTTCCAGGGGGTACAGATGGCAGTACATTGATTTATTTAGCTCTCTTATTTAGCATTTTATAGCCTTCCAAATTGTATATTTAATTGTTATTCCCCTTGTTTTGTATGTGCTAGTTATTTTGTTATATAAGAAAAGCTTGGTCATAAAATGCAAGTGGAATGAGGTGGTAGTGTGTGTGTGTATGTGGTTGGGTGGGGCTACACGATAATGGTAAAAATTAACAAGTGGTACATTGCTGAAAAAGATTGAGAACCACTGCTCTAGACGTCTCAAAGCACTTCACAGAATAGACTGTACAGTGAATTGACCGTATATTTGTGGGACACAGCAGTATACCACAAACAGTCATGGATTGAAATGACCAATTTGGTATTATTGTTTTGTTTGAAGGGGTTATCATTAGGCGTGGCATTGAGGCACGAGTGTACCATCAATTTCAATTCCCACACAATTCTTTGAGTACACGTTCTTTACTTTGAAAGCACCCACTTTTTAATGCTAATGCGGAGTGTGTGGGTAGGGGGAGGTGGTCACAAGGCTATTCAGTCAATAGAGTATAAAATACTGTACTATAAATGCACAGCAACACAAATATAGAATCTGGATCACAGGAAAAGGGTGTTCTGCACATCTATTCCCTGGCAGCCACAAACTATGAAAGAGCACTCCCTCAATCTCATTTAAATTCATTAATGTGAATAGGTGAAAGCTACTTCTTCTACAGTTTGTGACTTCCAGAGAATAGATGTGTAGAGTTTCATTTTGTTCTAACACAAGTTCTATGCAAAGTGTCTCCCTCTTCATTTTCAGTCAGTTATTTTAATCCAATTTTGCCCCCTTTTCCTGAAGGTAGTGGGTTTATGTCAGGTACAGCTGAAGGCCACCAGTGTCAAATCAAAAAGGGAAGGAGGTTTAATACAATAATAATGCTTGCATTTTGATACAGCGCTTTTCACAAATTCTAGATGTATTATTGCGCTTCACAGAATATACTGTAAAGTGAAATGACTGTATATTTGTGGGCGAAACATGGCAATTGCGCACAGCAGTGTCTCACAAACAGTCATGGATTGAAGTGATCAATTTATTTATTGAGGTTTTTTCTTGATGGATTATTATCTGGCAAACTTCCTTCCTACAAATGCTTAACAACTGCAACAACAAAATTACATTTGTACAGTGGCTTTCACATTGGGAGGAAGTCCCAAAGTTTCACACTGCCCCATGTCCTGGCCAACTATCCTCCAGATAAAAATAGGCTGTTTGTGGGATACTGATTTGCACAAGTGGCCTGTCGTCTGCCTACCGATAATTACTACACTTCTTAGTAAATCCTATGAAGTGCTTTGAGATATCTCAATATCATAATGAGCTTTATTAAATACAAGGATAATTTTTAATGGAAAAATATTGAATTAGTAACTCCTCTTGCTAGATTTTGGTCTTACATTGTATTCCTTTTCGTATCTTTCTCCAAAAAGCAATCAACTGCTCTGCTAAAATGGTTTCACTTAATCTTGCTCACCACTAATTTAAGGTACATGATCACAAATTCACAAGTTACAGATCCTGTACATGAGAAGTTACCAGCAATCTCCGTCCATGTCTAGGTCTCAGGATTTATTATTGAAATAAGAGACTCCACACCACTTTTTAAATGTCAAATAATAATGCTGGGAGGAAAACACAAAGCGATTGAGTGAATTAGAGTGTGAAATTCTACATGATGCACAGCAATGCTGATATCAGAAAATCAGAATTAATTCATTTGAAATTGGGTCAGCTATTCTTCTTATATCCTTCATTTATGTTGTATTAGGTTGGATTAGTATTAGGTGTGTGGAGTAAGGAAACTCGTCATGGTTTCGCGCTGACCTGCCTGGATTCGAACACAGGTCTCACGCTTGTAAGGCGAGTGCTCTAATCACTAAGCTACAGGACTCCACAACCATTCATCCACTTCATAAATTTGAAACTTCTGTGAAGTCAGTCTCCTCTCTTTTAAGAAGTTATTATCCAATTTCCATAACCTTCATTTATAACTTACAACTTCTTTGCATTACCAAATTCAGTAATCCAAGACTCTGTACACCAAGATTGTCCAACACACCAGCCACATATGGTGAATTGGGAAGCCAGATGTAACTAAACTGCATTTTTGATTAGTAACTAAAAAAGGAGTAATAGGTATCATTTTGGGGATCTCAACACTCGTTCGCACGGCGTTTGCACGTGTACTTTGACCCTTGCTGTGCTTTGTTGGTAAAATAGTAAGATGAGAAGCAGTATGTGCAAGCATTTTTTGATCATTATGTTCTTTGCTTCCCTAGTTATGCTTTATTGGTTATCTGCTAAAATGGTAACATGGATGAAAATGCTTAACGTGACATGTCTCTCAAAAGAGAGTGCTACTCGCCCTTTGCCATGTCCTACTCTATTGGAACAGCTTGTTAATGCCTGGACTTGTTTTCTCCTTCTGGGAAAGTTATTCCGATTGATTAATTGACCTCAATTGACAGTTTTCTGCATATGATATAGCAATTTAAATCTACCGGTAGTTACTAGTGAAGGGAAAAGCAGCCTAACAATATTTTGCACTGAACAGGTTTGTTAAGAAAATATAAATGTAAACATAAACGTGAAATACATCTACCTGTGTTGTGTGAATTAATGTAAGGAGATTTTGCATATATGAGTGCATGTGGTGCACTAATTTCTAGTTTCACCAAAGCCACACCAGCAGCTAGTCAGTAATTTGTGTGGTTTAGTGGTTAGATCATTCGCCTGCAAGTGAGAGGACCTGGGTTTGATTCCTGGCAAGGCAAAATGTTAGGCAAGTTTCCTTTCTCCACAACCCTGTGTTTACCGAGCAGCAAGTAGGAACCCAGTTGTCAGTCGAATGGTGAATGGCTTTTCCAACGATAATAATAATCCTTTGAAAATAAATAATAATTGGTCACTCAATCCATGGTTGGAGCACTCATCTTACAAGCAAGAGACCTGGGTTCATTCGTTCGTTCGTTCGACCGACCGACATATCGATATATTGGTTACATCGGTATAATTTTTCATATTGATATACCGATATTGGAAATTCAAATATATCTATATATCGAAAAATTTGATATTAAAAAAAATCGATATATCGCAAATTTCGTTATATCGTGTCCAGCAATATATCAATTATATCGGTATGATGCGAACTTTTTCAACTTACCTTGTCGCCGGCATTGCAAACCTCCTGGGCCTAGAGCACGGAATGCGCGCGCACATCCGAATGCGCGCGCACCCCAAATGCGCACGCACCCCAAATGCGCGTGCATGCGCAGTACAAAAAAAAAGAGTTATCAATATATATCGATATGAGCCAACCGATATATTGATATCGGAAAATTTCCATATTGACGGACCCTAATTGATTGCCTTTTATTAATGCAATAAATGTTATAATGTTCCTTTTTCAATAATTGCACAATACAAACAACTTGTACAGCACATTTCAAGTAAGGAGAACCTATCACCCCCATTCTTGCCCGACTCCATTGGCTTCCCACCACTTAGGGGTTTCAATTCAAGATCCTGGTGCTCACCTTCAAAACCCTCCATAGCCTTGCTCCCAGCCTACCTCTGCAACCTCCTAAGCTCCTACCTATCTGTTATCTCCATTCAGCAAGCCGAGCATGCTCCAGGTTCGCCGACGCACCCGCCCCACCATCAGCGGGCGAGGCTTCAGCCACCCTGCACTCAGCCTTTGGAATTCCATACCACAATCGATGTATTCCATCCCACAGCTCGGGACTGACTGTCGTCCAGCACCTTGGGACGTCCTCAGTGAAAGGCACTACTACAAGTGTAATTTTGTTGTTGCTTTACAAAAGTAAGAAACAGAATTGGGAAAAAGAAAGTAAGTGTAGTTGGTAGGTAGCCAAAAGTGGAAAGAGATATATTTTTTGCAAAGCTGAGAAAGAGAGTGCATGGTGCAGAAATTTGGGATAATGGATATGCACTATAAATATGTACTGTTTCAAGTAAAAGCAACAAGCATTATCAACAACAACAAATTATACTTGGATATCACCCTTCACATTGGAAAGAGTCCCAGGGCTCTGGACAGTCAGGGCTTTTGAACCCAAGCTGGGAGTAGGGGTCAGGCAGGGTAAGGGTGGGTGATGCTGTCTGATGCTAGCATGAACTGTGCACAGAAACAACAAAATGTCAAAAGTCCTTTGTCTGTATCCATTACATACAGAAAAACAGATGGCTAGCAGCAAGTTACTAGGGTGTAAAGCAATCATTAAAATTTAGATGCTTATGAGTTTTTTTTAAAATCCCATTCTTAAATGCATTTTTTGTAAAACATTTAGCTCCATATTTCTTCACCAACAATTGGACTTTTACCCAGATACCCAATTCAATTGTATGTCACCAGGTAGTTTATTCTCACTTACAGTAATTAATTGATACAGTTGTAACTATCTGCTACAGTAACATTGGTGTTTCTGACTTTCATTATTAATGTTGTGAAAGGAATACAGTACTGCACCTGTTACAAAATCTGGACCCGAGATCAAAGTTATAATGGCACTGAATGACAAGGAGATTTTCTTTTAAAAAGAACACATTTCTGGTCAGCTTAATTCTGTGGAGGTTCATAACATGGTACATATGTATACCCACTAGGGTCCATCGATATGGAAATTTTCCGATTTAGATATATCGATGGGCTCATATCGAGATATACCGATATATCAATATTTTCGGGAGTTTTGTACTGCGCATGCACGCGCGACGCGAAGTGCGCGCGCATTCAGAGGTGCGCGCGCATTCAGAGGTGCACGCGCATTCGGGGCCTATCTCCTCAGGAGGTAAATATCTCTCTCTCTCTGTGTCTCTCACACTCACTCTCTCCATCTCTGTGTTTTTCTGTCTGTGTTTCTCTCCTCTCTCACATCCCCCCCATCTCTCTATCTATCTCTCTATCTATCTGTATATTATCACATCCACCCTGCCTCCCCGCACCCCCCCCACCCCGTCTGTCGTCGTCCCCCGCCGTCCGTCTCTCCCCTGCCACCCCCTTCCCTCTCTCCCCCCACCGCCCCCACCGCCGTCCCTCTCTCCTCTCTCCCCCCACCGCCGACTCTCTCTCCCCCCCGCCGCCGTCCCTCTCTCCCCCCCCACCACCATCCCTCTCTCCCCCCCGCTGCTGTCCCTCTCTCCCCCCCTCCCCAGCAGTCTCTCTCCCCCCCCCCCCCCCCCCCACCATCTCTCTTCCCACCCCCACCCCTTGTATACCTGTATATTGTATTCGAGGACTATGAATACAATATGGCGGCTTGCACCTCAGTCTGTGCATTGTGTATAGAGATGAGCATTATGAGTCTTGTAGTTCAGTGCGCACGCATTCCGATTTTTTTAATATATCGACTTTTTTGATATATCGATATTTTTGAAATGCGATATGAAAATTATATCGGGTATAACCGATATATCGATATATCGCCGGACCCTAATACCCACAAGATAATTTCTCACAAAGTCATGACTACATCATGACCAGCATTATTGTTGAACTGTGTATAATCACACTACTGGCCTGACAATTTTACTTACAAAACAAAAAGGAAATGTGTTTTAAACTTAACACTTTTAAAGTCCAAGGAAATCAATTAAAGCTGCTCTACCATCCTACTCAAAATAAAAACAATTTTATTCGCACTTGAGACAACTACCGGTAACCTAGAAAATGTCAAAAATAAATGACACATCTTTGTAAATACTCGTTCCTGTCAAGTTCCAATGAAGCCATTGGTATCTCATTACTTAACATACTTTTCATTGTACATATTTCTGCATATTTACTTAAATAGTTTAAATAATTCTTGCACACATATGTTTCAATGTCATGTCTGTTTCATATGCATTGAATTGAAAACTGTTGTGCAGTACTCAAGTTAAAAGAATTTAGCAGCTAAGAGTTCTGAGCTGCTGCATTGGAATTACTTGAACCACATGCATCATCAAACCTTGCTAAGCGGATCATAGATTCCCAATGTGATGTGAGACAACAGTATTCTACATACTAAAAATTGTGACTTTTCTCAAAGGTGCTCTGTTGACAGAGCCCAAAGGCATATCTGTCTATACTAGCTGCCATTTAGTATTTAAATATTTAAAAGAAAAAAACTATAATCAGTCCAGCAAGTTATTTTGCACTAGTTCCAAATAGTTATTTTAGAATTAATTCTTCCAACATACATCTAGGTTTTCTTGAATGTACACAGTACATTGAAAATGAAAATAAAGCTTTATGCATTTGTTGAGTTTTCCCCCATCATTAATTTAATTGACAAGTATATTACATGAAGACACAGTACAATCCCAGAATGGAAAAGACAGTACTGACAAATTTGCTGATTCAAGGTCACAAATTCAATTTAAATTCAGTGAATTAAAACTGATACAAAACATTTCATTAGTTGATTAGCTCAAGAAAAATCTCATGGTTGTCCACAATTCCCGAATGTAACTCTTCTGCAGTATTCGATCACATATGTTACTTATCTGTACGGATTGTCATCCATACAAATGCACTCATGGTAAAGAATTTCTCAATTATTCTTGTAGCAAAAATATTGCATTTCAATTACATATACTGCACTTGACTACTACATGTATTCAAAATAATGCACTTAATTGCACATTATTAGAATGTGAATAGAATAGAATGGACTTGTATTAATTGGAAAGGTGGTATTATGCATCAGAGCACACCCATATATCATTTGACTAATTTTGAAAGAAATTAAGACACCTTCAGTCAGATTGGTTTCAGTCTAGAGTACAATTTACATCTGGTTTGTATGTTATAATATCAGTAGGTTGAATAATATCAGTAGATTGCACCAAAAGTCCAAAGAATTTGCACTGTTAAGCACTTTAATTGTATCCACTACATTAATTGACTCAGATGCACTCTAGGTGACATGGAATGGGATAACATGTCAGAAACATCCCAAGTTCCAGCTAAGGTTAGCATTCCCAGATTAGAAGGAAAATAAAACCTCCCAAGTTTATCATTCATTGCTATCCAGGGACCTCTGATTTGAATCCAACTTCTTAAGATTCTAAGTCTGACCTCAGACAAAAGAAAAGTGATAGTGTGTAACGAACAGTAAACCAAAGTACTCTCCAAAGTAAACATTCAAGTGCCAAAGTGAATGTCAGGAAAATCTCACAAATCCCACTTGTTTGATTTTAAAATACACATTAATTAACATTTGTATTCTCACTGCAGTACAGAAAGGAGAAGTCAGCAAATAGAGTCACTACTATGTGTAGCAATTATTTGTGAAGCACTTTGAAATGTTTTGACTTTAACCATTATTAGGCGAGGTTTGTAAAAAGCAGTAGTAATTTCACAATAATTTCACAATTCTAATATAGGTATCAAGGTCATTTAATGAATCAAGTGAAGTAAATGTGAAAAAAGCATTTTTCACAAAAAATGTGAAATTCTATACAGTACTTGTGAATGGCGGGGGGGTCGGGGGGAGGTGGAGAGAGTGAGAGGGCAGGGAACATTGGGTAAACCTATAGTATAGGTTTTACAGTTACACATTCCAGCATGATCCAGTATCTCTCAGCAATCAAGCAATGTTTGCTGGAAGTTTTTTCAAAATGGTTTCTAATTATTTTATCTACCCACTGGCAATCATCTCAGCTGCACGGTTTGCTGGAGTCCAGGTCCCAGACACTGTTTGGCCTCTGGTACCCTGCTCAGGTGGCCACGAGTGTACCCTGCTGGGTGGCTATAATTGTAGAGGGCACAACAGATGAACAGTGACCTCTCCTGACCCAGCTGTCGCACAACCAGAAAAGGGTGCTGAAGAGGGACCAGGAACGAGAATCCTGGCTGGATTCCCACTACCCAATGGAAAGTTAGAACCAATTTAACTTCCACGAGCTACACCTGGGATCAGCAAACTCAGGATTCAAACCAACAAGCTCTGGTACAAAAGCTACACTAAATCATGGGAGCTTCCCAAAAGTTCATCTTCAAAGGAGGAAGAGTTTGATAATTTATACTGTTGCTAAAGCAATAGTACAGTATCAAAGTACAGTAAAACCTTGATAATCTGGCATGGTTGGGCTCACTGACCTCCTGGATTTCAGAGTTTGCCGGTGCAGTATTTATAAACCTACCTAGAAGTGGCTGGGGATCCCCATCCCATATACCACGTAAGCTGTAAGCACAGCACTGAAGCCAAATAATGCCCGAACCACCCACAGTGCTGGATGACACGCCGGGAACTGCCATCAGCTGTTCCAAACTTCAGGAGATTTGCCGAACATCGGAACATTTTTTAATACTGTATGTATTTTGAAATCTTGCCAGCTTTAGGGAGTTGCCGGCTTTCAAAATGTCGGACACCTTTAATGACCTACAAAAATTGAGGATTGCATACCCCCCAAGGAATTGAAGATGTAAAAAAATTTTTTATAGAACACTGCTGTGCACAATTGGGTGTTGCATTTCATCCACAAAATATACATTTATTGTCATGCTGCCCTTGCCACCTGGCTCCACTGTTACCATAGCAGGAGCATGATCCTCATGCTCATGTACATGCAAATTGGTGTTCGTGTTTGCCCACAAAATACAATCACTACACTTTACAATATATTCTGTAAGACACTTTGAGAAATCCTCCAGACATGAAAGGCAATACAGGTATCCCGCCCCAACTGCGACCTTGCCAACCACAAAACTCACGCATCCGCGGTTTGCTAAATGTGACAATCCTCACAAACCGCATTTTGCGCATCTGTGATTTAAATCCACAGGTTTAAATTTTCAAGTTTCACTCCTCCAAACAAGGGACCGCATTCATCTGCGTATTAGTGTGTTCATCCGCTCCGCGTTTCCCGCTTATCAGCATCTTTACTACCCCACGTGGTCTAGCTGCACTCATGGATCTACAAGTACTGTGTGTGTGCGAACAACAACAACAAATTACATTTATAGAGCGCCTTTCACGTCGGAAGGACGTCCCAAGGCGCTGCACAGGAGGCGAATGAACAGCTAGCATATAGCATTAGGACCCAGTTTGCAATGTTGCAATCAACCAGCGACAACACTTCTCTCTTAGGATTAAGGTAAATCAGTAACATGCATTTATTGTCGATTCTCCACAGCCCAGCTAGTAAGTTTGGGATCATTCGCTGCCAGCATCTGCAGATCTCTCTCTCAGTTCTCTCCCCCACCCCCTACCCAACTCCACTTCTCTCTCACCTTCTCCAGCCCCCCAGCCCTCCATGTCACCCAATCCCCCCACCTGCCCTCCGTGTCACCCCCCCTCCCCCTAGTCCTCCATGTCACCCCCTGCCCCCCAGCCCTCCGTTCACCCCCCTGCCCCACCCAGCCTTCAATGTCACCCCCCTGCCCCCCCAGCCCTCCATGTCACCCCCCCCATCACCCAGCCCTCCGTGTCATCCCCCTCCACCCCCCAGTGTCACCTCCCTCCCCCCACGCCCTCCATGTCACCCCCCCCAAGCCCTCCGTGTCTCTCTCTCTAGCGGATTGCTGCAGAATCCTGGCAGCCAATGCGCCCAAAGTTACTTCCCCTATCCCCATGTATGTTATAACTGTATGTGTTTTTTTGTGTTTAGTTTTACTAAATGCGAACTTTCTCCCCATATCCCCATGTTTCGCAAAGGGCCTTTCCCAACCGCGAAAAAGTAAACTTGCTCCCCGTATCTCCCATAGGGCCCTGCATTTTCCAACCGTGATTTTTCCAACCACGAAGGTTTACAGGAACATATCCCCCGTGGTTGGAGAGGGATGCCTTTATAACAAATAAGAATTATTATTATGTCTCATTTTTTAAAATTCTTATTGCAATTTAGACCAAACGTTAGCTCATAATTAAGCACCTGATGGGAAGCATGATCCTTACTGTTCAACAGATAATCAAATACTCCACAGCATCAAAACAAGGAACAAGTCATTACCGCTATCACCGCCATGCAGTAGTCATCTTCCTGCAGCTATCTCACCATACACTTTACACGCACAGACTCCTTTTCAAGACATTGTAAAAATACTCAGAATAATGCTAAATGACATAGGCTACCATCTTTGTCTACAACAATGTAATGGAGGGGGCTGGAGGAGAAATCGTATAGCATTTAATTACTTCCTTGGGATCATTCCATATTTAAGGAATTCAGGTTATAGTACTTTCAAGTGTAGTGGTTAACGTAGTGTAATGGTTAGCATGCTTGCCTCACAAGCGAGACCAGGTTCAATTCCCAGATGGGGCAAAACCTTGAGCAAGTTTCCTTATGCCACAAACCTGTTTGCCTGGTAGTAAATGGGAATCTGATTATTGGTTGATTGACGGATCACTTTCTGAGGGTAATAATTCCCCCCTCGCCACACACACAGAAATAATAATAATTTGATCTTTCACTCCCTGAATGTTTAATGTGCATTAATGGCTGCTGCATTTCAATCACAAACACAGTCACCTAATTCACTTTAGAGCATATTCTGTGAAGTGCTTTGAGTTGTCTCAATGACATGATAAGAGTACTATATATAATCATTGCATTTTGATATTGCATTTTTCACATCTTCTAGACATCTCAAAGCACTTCACAGAATATACTGTAAAGTGAATTGACTGTATATTTGTGGACGAAACACCAATTGCGCACAGCAGTGTCCCACAAACAGTCGTGGATTGAAATGACCAATTTATTATAGGTTTTTTTTGGATGGTTATTAGGCATGTGGAGTAAGGAAACTTGCCCAAGATTTTGCCCTGATTTGCCTGGATTCGAAACACAGGCCTCACACTTATAAAGTGCTCTAACCACTGAGCTACAGGACTCCACAAATACTATGCTATATCAAATACTAGGATTGTTATTATCCAAAGCACATGAAATGCAGGCTGAATGTAGATACATTTAGAAGCTCAGGCAGGTATTGCGGAGTTGGGACCTTGCTGTATCATTGTTGGTTGGGGATGGTTGTGTGGTGTAGTCATACAGAAAACGAACTTTTTGGCTTGTCTCTTTGTGGGTTTTTTATCGCTGATGACAACGTATCTATTCTCATGTAGATTACCAAATATCTTACAAGTGCTTTTATCTGTTTAGCAAATGATGGTGCCTGGTGAAAAGAGCTTCTCCCATTACCTCTACATTATTGTTCTTCAAATAAAGTGCAATAGGTATTATTCTTGCTAAAATAGGTCATAATTGGACAAGACTATAACTGGAGGCTATTTGTACACATTTGATTGCATCATTAAGAGACCAAAAATATACATATTTAATTGTTCATAAAATACAGATGTGAAAACTCCAACTGATCAACTCTACAATAACAAAAAGGAAAACTATAACTAATATTACAAGACCAATTAAGTTTTTTTTTTAAATCAGACCTTAACCATCATCAGTAAAATAATGGATTTTTGTTTTGATCAGCCAGGTGTTCAATTTATGCAGAAACCCATCACAATGTTTAAGATTATAAATCAGACAAGAGTTCCTTAAAAATATGAATGCCATCTACACAAGGAAACTTCCCTTTGTCTGGAATGCAATTTGCACTCTCACCCTGGAGGCACTTGCCCTACTTTTATCTGATGCCAGAGAGTATTAGACACAGGTTGGTAAGAATCACAGAAATTCACAATGCAGGAAAATGCCATTTGGCCGATTGAATTTGCATCAGTTTTCAGAGCAAGGTGTTGATTCAATCCCGCTGCCCTTCTTTACCTAATCCCTTCAAGCCTCAAGGATTTGGAATCACAAAATATGCGTTGGGGTACTGCTGGAATTTAACCAGCTAAAACTGCATAATTTACCATCTTGCACTGTCTGGCATTCATTGGGTGAAGCAGCAATTAGCTTAACATCACAAGAGTGACAGATATTGAATTGGTGCACAATTGCATTGTTTTTAAGATCATTATTTTTATGCAGTAGCAGGGCAATGACAAATAGCTGTGATACAACCATGAAAGAATAGAGTGTAAACAAAGAAATCATTGCAACTAGTTGTGAATTCTTTAAAAAGGGAATTACCGGTAATGACAATTAGATTTTGATGCCAATACTGATCCAATTATCTTTCAGGGATGGGGGA
This sequence comes from Hydrolagus colliei, assembly GCA_035084275.1. Taxonomy (NCBI): domain Eukaryota; kingdom Metazoa; phylum Chordata; class Chondrichthyes; order Chimaeriformes; family Chimaeridae; genus Hydrolagus; species Hydrolagus colliei. The sequence continues at coordinate 72,691,233 of CM068742.1, forward strand.
AGGGCGTTTTCAATTTGCAGCAAAATTTCACACCTTGTTAAATACATGAAGGTAAAAGAGAAAACGGTTGTAAAGTTTATTCAGTTATAAAATGGTTTTCTATTTATACCTGCAATTCCCTACAGAAACAATGATCACTGAATCTTTCAAAAAAAATCTTCAGCTTTAACACCACATTTTATACTTTTTGCTGGGAAAAGCACCCAAGCATAAGATTGCAATTCACTGCTGTCTTTAGCAATATCCTTCATTACATAGGGCTCTAAACATTACACAAATAGTATACTTTGAAAGAAAACTATTACCGAGTCTTATTCACAAAATACTGTAACATAATTAATACACAAACATAAAAACAGCCAAAGTTCAGAAGTACAGATCTTGATAGCCAAAGTATAACCCATAATAATAACCTAGCACTGAACACAAATGTTTCTGAACTAACAGATTGTTAATAACAAGAAAACCACCCTGATAAGAAAAAATAACTAGAGTCCATGATCATTGCAATATCTGGTGACAGCTAGTGGAAAGTCTTAGCTGTGTTTATGATTATTACGTTTAACTTGACATCTTTGTTAGCGTTGAATGGATCCAGCCAACTGGCATACCTGGCAACTCGAAGGCAGGTTTTTAAGATCCATTTATGTGTATAGAGGGAAAGCTCAACGAGGCAAAGAGTGTACTAGGCATTAAAAATGCCTCTCTATTGGTGCCTATGGCTGAACCAATCGGGACCAAGCTGTAGGCATTACGAGGGTTTGCATGAGTGAAAATGTAGTGGATTCTTAGGGCAGGTGATCACAGGAATTTTTTTAGCCAGCTTTGGCTAATTCTGGATACTTGGGGTCTGGGAAACCAGGAATTTACTGAACTTCAATTAGCAGTGCAGCCATTTCAGAAAGCATGAACAGAATTTCAAGATGCAACACACTTTTGGACCTGTGTAAAAGTAGAGCAAATGATTGTTATGTCTCTTGTGCTGTTTGCAGAAAAGAGATTTCAATAGCCAAGAGTGGCAAAAACGATTTCAAGGATTTTGTTGTCTATATAATGAAAGCATATCTGTGACTACAAAATTCTTAGATATACCTAATTAAGCATAGTATGTGTTGGATTCTTGTGTTTATAGTTATAATCATATGGGTATATAGTACATTTCACTAAAGAATTCTATAATATGTTACAGTATTTAGTTATCATAAGTTTTTAGTCACACAAAAAACACTTCACATATGCACTATGGAAGATCTGTTTTTAACTTCTAAGATGTTTTTTTTAACAAATCTAAAGCCAATGAGTTAACATCTACAGTACTGTTTTTCCTCTGCTATGGCTTAGCAAAAATACAGGCAGCCAAAATAATGGAAGCAGATGCAGTCGTCAACTGGCCTATTTTAACAATCGTATTTCAACAGTGTATATTTATTCAGCTCCCTCACCCAGTCTAGTATACAAGGTAACATCTGTGTATAACAACCCCTAGTTATTACAATATCTCCAGTTATCAAACAACATTGAGATAACTTTTTTCATTTTGATTCTTACCTGATACCATAATCAAACGCTCTGAGACACCATCCGGTGTGGAGGGTGCTATATAAATCGAAGTTGTTGTTGTTGTAATACAGCAATCATTGAAGCAGCATATACAACAATCTGCAATCAAGTCAATATGACAGGGGTGCTTGGCAGTCAGTCACGGGGGCACTCAGCAGCCAACCAGCAAACCAATCCATGCCGGGCGGCCGCTGGAGTTGGGCTGGGGGGAGCTCCAAGCACCGAAGAGCGAGAGCATGGGACAACTACTCGCACACTCCCCTCACCTCACACACCTATCTGCTCCTCCTCCCCCGTTCATTGCTCACCATGTGCAACAAAATGCTTATACAGACACCATGGTCCCCCACCCTCTTTATTAACTTGACATAGGGACAAGTAATAAACCTACAATTGTGTTAATTTATATACACTATCCTGTGCAGGTGGTTATTTTAGTCTCAAGAGAGGCAGACTGTTGGTAGTCAAGGTACCATTTTTAGCAGAGGGATACTGCAAAACCAGTAAAATATGAAAACGTTTTGAAGAATTAGATTGTCAAAAATGTTTTTCTAGAGAAGAATGGCATTGCAAGGCATCAATAAATCAGTCACAATGGTATTAATGTTAGGGGCAGTACTGTCCTGATCTAGTTTGCTACATATCCTCGTTTATAATAGCAGCACTCCTTAGAACATTATTCATAAAAAGCAGCTCTGCTAAGAATAACTATCTGGGAAATTGGAACACATCCATCAATCTGTTTTCTCGTGCAACTGACTTGAATTCCACACTGGTTTCAAAGATTTATGCGAGGCTCTTCAATAACATAGCTGATAAAGGCGCCACCCAATATAAAACAAAGTTTATGCAGACCAGAAGGTCGCAGGTTCAAATTCTGGGTTATTATAAGTTAACTAATCTCAGTCAATGTTGAAGTTGAGCAGTATAATTATCATTGGTGCTCTGGGTAAGTGAAATCAACCAGTCTTCCTGCTCCTGATCATTGAGTGATAGCTTTGCGAGATGCTGCGCACCATGGATGCCAAATAACAAGATTGTTTTGTGATGCCTTCCATTGTCAAGTTACCCGCTGACACCTCTATCTTAGCTACATTCAGATCAGCTTTGTTGCAATAGTATTTGGTATTACTGTAATAAAGCCCAACCCCCAGGCATTAGCAAGATGTGATAGAAGGTTTGACATGAATACAAGCAGCAAAAAGAAAAAAATGGTCAATCGCAGTTCTTCAGAACATCAGGTTTTGTTTTCTGTGTACAGGTAGACCCCGCTTACCGAATGCCCAGTTACCGAAATTTCACTATAACGAGGGTTTCTATTTGTACCACTTCACCGCTTAACAAAGGCTGCTTTCGCTATAACAAATGTTTACACACACTTTAAATCTCGCGGGCTTCTCGTGCGCAGCTTCTCATGCACAGCTTCTCTCTGGTTGCCCCAGCAAAGCACACTCAGTCTTTAGCGTGCCTCAGTTCAGCAGTGCAGTGCAGCCCCTCCCATATGGGAGGAGCTTAAGCGGCAGGATGCTTCGTGGCTTCAATAATAGTAAGTCAAGGACTGTCTGTATTTTATGGTTTATTGTTGTGTTTACTAACATTTTAATATTTTATTGTTGTATTTAAAGTTGTGTAGCCTTCAATAGCAGTTATATCTACCTTAGGCCTTCGCTAGTACAGGTTGAGCGTCCTGAATTCAGGCCTGTAGCCGAGCCCAAGTTCGGGTATTTCCGGACAAATCGAAACGTCAGAAGCGAGTCACGCAAGGGAGGACAGAGAGGAGGGGGGGGATAGAGAGATGAGGGTGGGGGGGGATAGAGAGATGGGGGGGATAGAGAGATACAGAGGATGGGGGGTAGAGATAGAGAGCAGGGGGGATAGAGAGAGGGGGGATAGAGAGAGGGGGGATAGAGAGAGGGGGGAGGGGGGATAGAGATGGAGAGGAGGGGGGATAGAGATGGAGAGGAGGGGGGATAGAGATGGAGAGGAGGGGGGATAGAGATGGAGAGGAGGGGGGATAGAGATGGAGAGGACGGGGGATAGAGAGGGAGGGGAGGGGGGATAGAGAGGGAGGGGAGGGGGGATAGAGAGGGAGGGGAGGGGGGATAGAGAGGGAGGGGAGGGGGGATAGAGAGGGAGGGGAGAGGAGTGGGGGATAGAGAGGGAGGGGAGAGGAGAGGGGGATAGAGAGGGAGGGGAGTGGGAGATAGAGAGATGGAGGGGAGTGGGAGATAGAGAGATGGAGGGGAGGGTTGCGAGATAGAGAGGTGGGGTGGGTAGAGCGAAAGAGAGGAGGGGAAGGAAGAAAGAAGCGCATCACGAGTCTGGAAATGCCTGGGCCCAGGTTGCGATATTTCGGTGCGGTGTCTGTGAAGACCTGGCCTGCAACAGGTAGGATTGGCATTTTTATTCCTGCAATTCTTGTTACATTCCGAATCTCCGTACCTTTGACTGCTTAACCTGTACACCGAAAATGTTAGTGCTAGAAACTAAACAGATTTTAGCGGGGAGGCTCAGGTCGGGGCAACGTTTTGGCTGCGGCCAAATCTAGTAATACAGTTAAACTCTCGCTTAACAAAATTTTCGCTAAATGAAGGGTTTTAAAGTCCCTAACTCCTTCGTTAAGCGGGGTCTACCTGTACAGTAAAAGCCCGTTTATCCGGTACCCACGGGACCCAGCCAATGCCAGTTAAAGCACCTGCCGGATATTCGGGCGGCCCGCAACCAAAAAGCCACCACAAAAAAATTAAAGTTCTTTAAACACACACCATACACACCAGACTAAATAATAACAGATAATAACAGAACATTGCATTGATAGTGTTAAAACTACTCTCTTGCGCTTCTCACCTTTACTGATTGAGGTTTACAGTCCAGCAATTCTTTTTTAAATGGAGGACATCAAGCAGGTGAAACAAACAGCAGCGTGATTTTAAAGTCGAGCGCCAGTCTCTAGACTCTACTAGCGGCAAACCGAAATACTGCACCTGCGCAACAATGTGGGTTATCAGCTAGCGTTATCGGCTTGCCGTTAGTATGGCTTTAAAGTCACACTCCGTGTCTTTCACCCGCTTGGCGTGCTCCATTTAAAAAGAATCACTGGACCATAGGGTCCGACGATATATTGATATATCGCTAAAACCCAAAATAATTTTCATATCGATATGCCGTAGGGTCCGGCGATATGGGAATTTCCCGATATGGATATATCGGTTGGCTCATATCGAGATATACCGAAATATCGATATTTTCTGTTTTTTCGTACTGCGCATGCACGCGCACATCGGAGTGCGTGCACATTCCGGGTGCGTGCGCATTCGGGGCCTATCTTCTCAGGAGGTAAATATCTTTCTCTCTCTGTGTCTCTCACTCTCTCCATCTCCGTGTTTTTCTGTCTGTGTCTCTCTATGTCTCTCTCCTCTCTCACATCCCCCCCATCTCTATCTATCGGTATATTATCACATCCACCCCGTCTCTCCCCTCCCCCCCCCGCCGTCCCTCTCTCGCACCCCCCACCCCCGTCGTCTCTCTCCCCCACCACCCCCCCAGCCGTCTCTTTCTCCCTCCCCCCCCACCCCCGCTGTCTCTCTCTCCCTCCCCCCCCAGCCGTCTCTCTCCCCCTCCCCCCCCAGCCGTCTCTCTCCCCCTCCCCCCCAGTCGTGTCTCTCCCCCTCTCCTCCCCCCCCCCCCGCCGTCTCTCGCTCCCTCCTCCCCCAGCCGTCTCTCTCCCCCTCCCCCCAGCCGTCTCTCTCCCCCTCTCCTCCCCCGCCCCCAGCCGTCTCTCTCCCCCTCTCCTCCCCCACCCCCCCAGCCGTCTCTCTCCCCCTCTCCACCCCCACCCCCCCAGCCGTCTCTCTCCCCCTCTCCACCCCCCCAGCCGTCTCTCTTCCCCTCTCCACCCCCCCAGCCGTCTCTCTCCCCCTCCCCCCAGCCGTCTCTCTCCCCCTCACCCCCCACCCCAGCCGTCTCTCTCCCCTTCACCCCCCCCTCCCCAGCAGTCTCTCTCCCCCTCACCCCCCCCCCACCCACAGCCGTCTCTCTCCCCCCACCCCTTGCATACCTGTATATTGTATTCGAGGACTATGAATACAAGATGGCGGCTTTGTACCTCGGTCTGTGCATTGTGTATAGAGATGAGCATTCTGGGTCTTGTAGTTGATTGTGCTCGCATCCCGATTTTTTTACCTCGATATATCGTTTTTTCGATATATCGATATTTTTTAAATGTCTATATCGGCATATCGATATGAAAATTATATCGGGTTTTAGCGATATATCGATATATCGCCGTTCCCTAATATGCCAATATAGACATTTTTTTAATATCGATATATCGATAAAACAATATATCGAGGTAAAAAATCGGGATGCGAGCACACTGAACTACAAGACCCAGAATGCTCATCTCTACACTCAATGCACAGACCGAGGTGCAAAGCCGCCATATTGTATTCACAGTCCTCGAATACAATATACAGGTATGCAAGGGCTGGGGGGTGAGAGAGACGGCTGGGAGGGGGGGGAGGGAGAGAGAGACGGCGGGGGCGGGGGGGAGGGAGAAAGAGACGGCTGGGGGGAGGGGGAGAGAGACAGCTGGGGGGTGAGAGAGACGACGGGGGTGGGGGGTGCGAGAGAGGGACAGCGGGGGGTGGGGGGTGCGAGAGAGGGACAGCGGGGGGGGGGGGGGGAGAGACGGGGTGGATGTGATAATATACAGATAGATAGAGATGGGGGGGATGTGAGAGAGGAGAGAGGGAGAGAGACACAGAGACACACAGACAGAAAAACACAGAGATGGAGAGAGTGAGAGACACAGAGAGAGAAAGATATTTACCTCCTGAGAAGATAGGCCCCGAATGTGCGCGCACCCGGGATGCGCGCGCGCACTCCGAATGCGTGCGCACTCCGAATGCGCTTGTGCTCCGAATGCGCGCGCGCGCATGCGCAGTACAAAAAACCCAGAAATATCGATATTTCGGTATATCTCGATATGAGCCCATCGATATATTTAATCGGAAAATTTCCATATCGACGGACCCTACTGGACTATAAACCTCAACCGCAGCATCATGGCTTTAAGCGCAGCATCCACCAGTAAAGGTGAGAAGCGCAAAAGAGTAGTTTTAACAATAAGTACCAATACAATATTCTGTTATGTTATTATTTATGCATTTACAAATGCTCCACTGCTATTGTTCCAGATAAGTTCCGGTTTATTGAATGGGGACTTTTTTTTGTTGTGCCAGTTATACGGAAGTGCCGGTTCATTGAGTCATGGATGAACGGGCTTCTACTGTATATGGAGGAAAGTAGAAAGTAATATCAGCAGTGACCTAATGAACACAATTTCAGTACAAAAGACAGCTGGCACTTGGGAAGTGAATATGCCAATGAATGCGCAATGAATGGGATCCACAACAAAACTGTCATAAACAAATTCAAGTTTAAAGACCTACTTGTTGACCATGCTTTCAGTCATCTTTCTCCTCTCCCCTCAGCTCCCACCCTAGCTCAGGTGCCCAGCCAGCAGTGTAAAGCGTTTTGAGACTTCCTTCCAACATAAAGGCACAATATGAATGTAATTGTATTTACACTAAAGCAGGTTATAATGTGCCATTGCTGCCTACAACCAATTTAATTGCTTACTACCATTAAATAATTGAAGGGCTGAAATGACATGTGGACTAAGTTGTTAGAGGGATGCACACCACTTACCTAATTCCAGAAAATAATAGGTGCAGGTTGGCAAGAGCTATGGATTGGGGACCCAACAATGCACGCTAGGGAACTGCTGTTGTTTGAATTAAAAAAAACTCAGCACTCAAAGCACTTGCTATCATGTCAGTTTCCAACTGCCTGTGCAGCTAAGACCACCTGACCAATTATGAACTTTGATTTGCACCTTGGAGCCAGCTCAACCAACCCACTTACCTCTTACCCCAAATAGAACAGGAAACCTATAGGAAAATATATCACATTTAAAAAGTGAGTAAACAAAACAACCTGGGACACATGTACTTACATATCTACTAACTGGTTCAAAGCACCATTGCCAAAGGCTTGGAAACAACATATTTGCGGGACAAGGCATTTGAAGACCTAAAAGCTTTTTTAACTGGAGGATCTCTAAATTGACAGTAATAGAAGATGAATGTAAGCCTTGTTAAACAGTTACAAACATGAACATATAAATGCTTAATTACCACAACTTAAACAAGCATTCAATGCTCTCTGCAAACTACCAGCTTTACCCATTATATGCACTCTTGAAAACCGTATTTGCGATAAATTGGGAGTCCTGCAGCTCAGTGGTTTGCAGCACTCACCTTACAAGCAAGACACCTGGATTCAATTCCAGACAGGGCGAAACATTGGGCAACTTTCTTTACTCCACACACCTAATAATAATCCCTTAAAAATAAAATAACACATTGATAATTTCAATCCAAGACTGTTTGTGGCACACTGCTGTGTGCAATTGGCTGCCGCATTTTGCCTACAAATATACAGTCAATTCGCTTTACAATATAATCTGTGAAGCACTTTTCAGACGTCTAAAAGATGTGAAAAGCACTATATTAAATGCAAGGATTATTATTATTACTACATTATATGGATAACATTTTTTATTAAACCTGCCATGTTGTCGCAAAGAAGTTATATTTTTGCGAGTCATTCCAAACACCACCAAACATAATTTCACAAAATAAGGGTGCGGGAAAAGGCTTGGAACATTCCTAAAAACTATTAAATAAATTCTGCTCACAAACTAAACAAAGGCTGCAATTCAATCTCAGGGCTCAAGTAACATTTAACTGTTGAATCTATTCAGTCTATTTTCCCTTCCTCATCTTCTAATGGCCATGACTCACACTCTCCTAGCACTACATTAGATGGTCATCCTGGATTACAAACTCAAAGTCGCAACAACGTGAGGCTTGAAGCAACATTTCTTGCTCAAAGGCAAGAATGCTACCAAGATAGGCTGATACCCTGAATTGTAGCAACTTCAAATACAGCAACAAATTGCTCTAAAACAACCACCAAGTAAATGACCAATTCATCTATATTATTGTTGGCCGGAACACTGGATAAACACTACAGGTATCCCACCCCAAACCGCGAGGGATACATTCCTGTAAACCTTTGTGGTTGGTAAAATCGTGTTCGGAAAATGCAGGGCCCTACGGCAAACATGGGGATAGGGAGAGTATGTGCGCTTTTTCGCGTTTGGAAAATGCAGGGCCCTATGGGAAACATGGGGATACGGTGAGTAAGTTCGCGTTTAGTAAAACTAACAAAAAAACACATACCGTTATAACATACCTGGGGATAGGGGGAGTATGTTTGGGCGCATTGGCTGCCAGGATCTGCAGCAATCAGACAGTCAGGCTGTCTGACTTACAGAGAGAGAGAGAGAGAGACAGAGGATGCAGGGGGGGAGGGGGGGTAACACGGGGGGCTGGGGGAGCTATCTAATGGACTTTCAGAGATAGAAACACACGGTGGGGGGTAACACAGGGGGCTGGGGGGGCTGTCTGATGGACTTACACAGTGATAGAGACAAACGGGGAATAAATGCATGTTACTGTATTTACCTTAATCCTAAAACAGAAGCGTTGTCACTGGTTAATTGCAACATCGCAACTGGGTCCTAGTGCTGTACCCTAGCTGTTCGAAAATTTAAACCCGCGGATTTAAATCACGGATGTGCAAAATGCGGTTTGCGAGGGTTTTCGCATTTAGCAAACCGTGGATACATGAGTTTCGTGTTTGGTGAGGCCGTGGTTGGGGAGGGATACCTGTATTCTCTTTTCATGTTGTGTCAAATTATATTTAATATGCATCCAACTAAGTAGAAGGGATGTTGGTCTACTGTATAATCTCAAAACTAGATTTCTGACAATGCAACTCTCTGAACCCCAGGACCACACTGGAGGGGCAGCCAGGCTCTTGACTATTATTTATAGGTTGATTAGTTCATTTGTTTTTCAACGAGCAAAAAGTGGATGTAACTTGATCCTGGGTAGTTGGCAAGTGGGATTTTGTATCCCGCACTGACATTAATTTTAGAACAGTAAACAAAATATTTTCCAATCATATATTGTACCAAGTCAACATTTTAGTAGGATCTTAAATCCTTTGCAGGATTGTTAAAATGTCTTACATATCCATTTCTATGCATATTTATTCACAAACTTTTTGTTGTATTGATTATAACAAGTTATATAATCTTAATCTTTTCAAGTGAGTAAAGAAAACTTTCCAGTTATGTACCAAAGGATATATCATTTAACTCTTCTCAGTAGATCAGTCATAGTCACAATCTATTTTATTATCAGAAACCTTGGTGATGTTAAACAAAAGGCCAATTGAACATAATCACAGTATTTTGAAACACAAGGGATAGTGCTATTCATAACACAGCCTAGGAGCAGTGTATTCCCCATCTCCTCTTCATCTGTGGATTTCAAAACAGCCCTCTATAGGCCAACGAAGAAAAACAAAACAAGGTTCAATTCCCAGTCAAAAGGTTCAGTCTCAGTGAGTGAGTGCATCTGAGCTGAAGCAACAGTGAGGCTGGTAAAATTGGCAGCAGCATGTTACTATATTATGAGAGTTGGAAGAGAAATCAAACAGTGTTCGCTGCTCAACATCATTGTTATTTTATGGATACATGTTGCAAAATACATATCAGATGAAGGCAGGATCATTCTCAACTACAATCATCCAAAGGACATATTGTGCCCACTGCACATACTCACTATGGCTGTATGTTATTTGCTGGCAAACATGGCAACCATAAAATAAACGACCAATTCAATTCATAGAGGCCAAGGATACCAACAGAAACTCCCTTCTCTTTTCAAACTTTTCAATATTGGATACAGTATTTAAACATCCACCTGAATAGGGCACCGGGATCTCAGTTTATAATCTTGCCTAAAGGTCCGTAGTTCTAACAATACAGCACTCCCCAGAATTGCACTGGAATGTCAGTCAAGACGATTAACTCAATATTAATAGTGGACTTGAAACCACAACCCTCAAGATTTCTACTGATTCCACCAAATTGTAAGGAGTCTTCAAAAACATTAGGAAAATAAAAACCAAATGGAAGCAATCAGAAATAAAACTTGCTTCTTATAATAAAACCATGACTCCACATGTCAAATGGAAATTGCCTTCATTATTTTATTAACAGATACCTTGGTAATATAAAATATAATAAAAAGTTAAGGAACCTATTGCACATAAGCGCAAAGGGCAGTGCTATTCATAACACAGCCTGGGAGCAATGTACTCCCCATCTCCTCTTCATCTGTACACTTTAGTAGGCCTGCTGCTAACATATGTTCTGTTTTCTGCCTGCTTGGCCATGGATTTTTGTCAGTGGAGATTCATTCAGCATTATTTCCTCTCATTTTCTGCTTTGTGGAAGGATATCCCAATACCATACAAGTTAAAATTATATGACAAGGGATTATAAATCAGAAATAGTGGTCCAATTAACTTTTCTGTCATCTCCTGCCCATATTCTGTGTGACGTGCCTGATGTCAACATGACACATGGTGGAACATAAAAAATCAGATATGCATCAGAAATGCACAAGTACAGATACACATCTCAATATTGCAAAGTATTTTTGAGAGCAGTGCCTGAGCTTCATCTACAATTCCTTTCACACCCTTGACTTCCCTATCTGTGAGATTTTCACTAGCCTCATTCTATGCTCGGCAAACTTGGAAAGCCCGAAGCCCTGACAAGACGATACAAAGCTTCTTTTTGATTTCTGGGGTGCTACAGTGGATGCTATCTTTAATAATAATAATCCTTGTGTTTTGACATAGCACTTTTCCCATCCTGTAGACGTCTCAAAGCGCTTCACAGAGTATACGGTAAAGTGAATTGACTGTATATTTGTGGGTGAAACGCAGCAGTGAATTGTACACAGCAGTGTCCCACAAACAGTTGTGGATTGAAATGACCAATTTATTATAGGTTTTTTTTGGACGGATTATTATTAGGTATGTGGAGTAAGAAAACTTTCCAAAGGTTTTGCCCTAACCTGCCTGGATTCGAAACACAGGTCCCTTGGTTGTAAAGCGAGTGCTCTAACCACTGAGGCTACAGGACTCCATCTTTTGCTTGGCGCTATCCTAACAAGGGGGGGGGGGGAGAGGAGAGTCTTGAGGCAAGACTTGAAGGAGGCCAGGGAGGGTGCGAGGTGGAGGCACTTCGGGATGGAGTTCCAGAGGTTGGAGGCAGAGTGACTGAAGGCTTGCCCACCAATGGTTGGGCAGATGGGTCAGGGGACATGGAGCAGGCTAGAGTCTGCTGAGTGGAGGAGGCGGGCAAGTTGGTAAGGGGATAGGAGGTCACGGCTGTAGGGTGGGGCGAGGTTGTGGAAGACTTCATATGTGAGGACCAGGATCTTGAATTGGATCCTTTGGGTTAATGCGGAGCCAATGGAGTTGGGCAGAGATGGGGTCACGAAGTTTGGAACGGTAGAGACACGGGCTGCAGAGTTTTGGATTAACTGCAGCCTGTGGAGGAAGGAATTGGGGAGGCTGACCAGCAAGGTATTTGCATAATCGAGCCGGGATGTAATGAAGGTGTGGATGAGGGTTTCAGCGGCTTAAGGGGTGAGGTAATGACGGAGTCGGGAAATGCAAGATCCTATTCCTGGTTAATCTTGGAGTACAAGGCGTGTCCAAGCTCCATCCCACCATTGCATCCAGTGAAGGAGTTTCCTTTGGTACAATTCTGAGTCAAGGACCAAGCAGCAAGCTAACATTGTAGTAAACAGAAGAAGCGGAGCAGCCTACAATGACTTGTCGCAAGCAACCCATAGCCAGTTAGCTTCATAGCAGGTATGCCTATTTGACAAAACTTCTCACATGAGAGCCTGGATTAAGCATTTGGTACATGACATTGCAAGGAGACCTCTAGAACATCAAGCTGGCTAGCACATCACAAGCTGTTCTACATTTCCTACTATACTGAAGGCAGATATAGATGATGAGGAAACTCTGGTTTCTAGCAGATGTTCATTGAGAAGTGTGACATAGTCCATTTTGGATCTAATAGCTTAGTGATCTACAGAATTAGGTAAACAGAGTGCACTCTTAGTTCCAAACTACACTACCTCACACTTCACAATGTTTACCTCCATCTGCCATAGTTCTGAGCATTCAGTTAACTTGTCTATATGTAAATGTTTAACAGATTTGCACTTGCTAAGATTTTGTGATGATAGTGGGCAGTTACATCCATTAACATTCAAAAAAACTATTGCCATTCATATAAATTGTATGTACTAAAGTCCAAGGCTGTAAGAGAACAGGTGACAAAGAACATTGATAAGACTTCAGCCCAGATTTATATGAACAGATGACCAAAACTGAAACATTTTAACACCAATTTGAAGCCTTTGTGAAGGAATATTCCACTCTTCATGAAAAAAAGTTTAAATTCTCATTTTATGCACGCACACCACCCAGAGTGAAAGCACATAAAAATTGTCTCTTTAGAAAACTCTAAACCTGCGTATGCGTAATTCAATGAAGCCGGTAAGTGTGCAAACTGTACAGTACTCCGTGCGCATACATTCTTGACAGGTCAAGAATAAGTTTCCAGTGATTTAATGTGTCTTAACACATTAATTGTGTCTTGTCCCGCACTAAGCTCCACGACCACATCACTCCCACCCTCAACTGGCTCCAATGGCTCTGTCCTCTATCCCCCAGAGGATCGAATTCAAGATCCTCGTTCTCACTTCCAAGGCCATTCATGGCCTTGCCCCTTCCTATTTCCCCAACCTGCTGGCTCCCTATCAAACTGCCCGCCCCCTCTGTTCAGCGGATTCTGGTATGCTCCATGTCCCCGCCTGACCCGTCCCACCATCAGCGGCCGGGCTTTCAGCCTCTCAGTCCCCACTCTGGAACTCCATCCCACAGTTCCTTCGCCTCACTTCCTCCCTTGCCCCTGTTAGGGCCAATCTCAAGACCTTCCTTTTCGATTGTGCCATCTGTCGCCCTCCCGCCTCTCTTCTTCCCCTCCCCTGTGCTCAGGTCCTGACCCCTGACTGTTCAGCGCCGTCCCGATATGAAAGGCGATCAATAAATGTAATTTTATTTGTTTTGCCCGTCACCATGTGGGCACTTACTAGCAAGCATTGGAATTCATTGAATCATAGGAAACAAGATATTCTGCACATGTGGCTACAGATCAACACTATGTTTCCCACGATTTAATGCAGCCAATAAGTACTGGGGTAATGGAGGATAGAGAAGTAGCGTTACGAGTTAGGAGATGATACATATGACTAATGTAAAGTAATCTAAGTGGTTTTGTTTCCACAAATGCTGCAAAGATTATTTCATCTATAATATTTTCCACCTGAACATTTACTTCCATAAACTAAAAACATTTTTTAAAAAAAACTTTATAGCCTAAAACACAATTAATGATTTTGCAAACTTGTTTATTTTAGTGGGGGTGGGGGGGGGAAATCTTGGTAATTTTATCCATGCTATTTTCCATCAACTATCTGATCATTATTTATTTTATCTAAAGCAATTATACTGTAGTTCTAAATCATTAGTCAGAAATATTATGTCATAATTCTACAGCAGCTGTTTAAGCATAATTTACATACATAAAAGATATGAGATACAGTCCTTGTTCTAATTTTCTGATTAGAAAAAATAATGAATCCCTTATTATTGTGCCATTTTCAAATTACATTCGTAACATCTCAGATGCTCATTTCTACCACATGCAACTTCCCCAGGTATGAATTGCTTGAAATAGAAAGTACAAATGTATATATAGATCCCATCAAAGTACCTCCCTTAAGTTTATCATTATAATTTATAGCACATTTTCACTCTTGCTCAATCTGTTCATGTTAGATTAAAGGCAGCGAAAGGAGAAAAATCAGTACTTTACATCATCAAGCAGAGACAAAGAACTTGAATTTAAATAGCACCTTATGCCAAAACTTTCAAGTGATCGCCAAGCATAGTGTCTGTTTCTTACAAACAAATATGATAGGCATATCTACCACCAACGCTCCACGAATGAGGTGGATGCCCAATTAATCTAAAGCATTAATTTATCATTCCACTTTACAATACAAATTTTCATTTATATCGCCTTTCAGTCTAGAGGACATCCCAAAACACCTCTGGAGGCCATCGCAAAACATTTAACTTTGGCAGTTTCTTGTGACACCTCTGTGAAAGAAAATGACAAAGGTACAGGACTCATTTGAATTCAGGCAATGGAGATTATATAATTTCATATAAATGGAAGGACTTATTGTGCTGAAATCTGTAATTACTAATAGAAAGTACAAATGTATATTGGTGTTGTATGTACCTGTGCATGATTCCTTATTTTAAAGTACAAAAAGTATAACACATGTAGACAAATTATTTTCCATACAGATCCATCTCACACAGATAATTCCATTTAAGTATTTTATGAACTTTTGACATCACCCACAATTGACCGCTCACTGCTGTTTTTTGTATACATTACACAATTTTCTGACACTCCTACTTTAATTGCACATATTGTGAAAGACTTTGCTCTTTCATTTTTACGACTAATGCTTCTTCCTTTGTAATCCAAGAGCACCCTTAATGTGCCTAACTGGTTTGCCTAATAATTAGGCAGTGCCAGGACCATTTGATTCAAGGTGGATAACTACTAGTCTAAATTGTTTGGATGGTGGGAAGGGACAGAGAGGCAGATATAAAGTTGTACATATGCACAAAACAGTACTGTATATTTTGGACCATCATAAGGAAAACTAAATTACAGCAATAGGTCCAAAGTACAACAGAGTGCTACCACTTTGTTTAACCAATAGAAGTTTCCATAATTTAGACCTCTTGCTTGCCAGTTTTTGAAAAACTCTCCTTTCAGAGGCTGTGCATTGCACCTTCAAGAGTTTTAGGGGAAAGCATCTCAGTCAAAACCATAAATCTTAAGGGTAAATAAACATCCATTTAAAGCTGTGACTTGAATTGATGATTAAAACACAAATCAACAAGTCAGTATCGTGTACCCATTTGAACTTACGTTTCCGGTTCCACAGTATATTTTCAGGAAATATCTATTTAGATATGATACAATTTCTTTTAATTAGCTAAAGTACTGTACTAAACCAGGAGGGGCTGGTTTAGTACAGTACATTAATCCATTACTTATATGCTATAACTGCCAACAAACCCTCTATAAATGAATGTCTGACGTTCACGGAAACCTGCTTACAAAATCTGTATCTAATGAACTTTGCTCTCTCAGACTAAGCACATAACATTACAATGAAGCCTTGACAAATATTCCTGATTAAAGATGAAAGATACTCTTTATTAAGCATAAGATTTCAACATACCACTCCATTTATGTAGGTCATGATCCAAATAATAATTTGAACATGATTTCTTGTAAAGTTAGTGCAGTTGATTAATGCAATTAATTCTGGATATTAACTGCCTCAATCTGTATGTTAACGCACAAAGCCTGAAGCCGAGAGTATTCCAACCTGTATGCTACAGTCAAATGTATATATATATATAAAAAATGTATGTATAAATTAACATATATGTGAGTATATAGTTCCATAGTTAACTGTACTTAATGACATAATTATAAGTCCCCAAATAGAATTGACAGCTTGGGTCTCAATTACTAATATTTTACTGAATAAGCACTTCATACACATTGCATACCTAACAGACACATGAAAGTTTGTTCCAGTCAATGCACAAAACTATATTTGAACTACTGCTAATTTGTAAATGGTCATCCAAACTATCAGTTAAAATGCTTCAAAATAAACAGTTCCCCCTATGAAAAAGCAGCTGAAAGTAATTTTACTACAAGATCCCAAATCATAGATGACAGTCCTTTCTTTCATTGCAATTTTCACCATCCCATTTGTTATCAGTGCTGCCCTTGGCAGCATGCAATGCCTGAGCGATTGTACAATAATGAAGAATATTTATTCTAAATGTAATCTTTTAAGTTTCTGTTTAAACGATCATCACCTATTAATTTCAACCAATGTAAATAAAGCTAATGCGTTTATGTTTCATCCAGCCCTTAATCAATCTAAAAGTGAGATCTTACTAATACGAGCAACATTAAAACTGAACGTGTTTTCTGGTTTTATTGAAGAGTTCCTGGCTTGCTTTCTATCAATATTTTCAGAAAACATTTCAAAGCCTCCGTCCGCTTTGCTAACAATCGATTCTACCGCTACATTAGCGACACCTCTTGAAACCAATGCAATCCGTCACCATTAGTAAAGAACTTTTTTTTCCAAAAGTCAAATATTGTCGATACGCTGAGTTCGTGGAGATGTGTGTTTAAACTGTATAATACGGTATCAAATTTCAGGTGACATATGAATGTATTTTTTAAAGTTCGTTCAAATCATCCCTCTCCCCCCACCCATCCAAAATGTGTAACCAGAGGCTGTCATTTATTGTAAGAGTCCAGCCAAATACACCGAGGTGCGGCTTTCACTTCCGCGTGGCCCACCTTCACACACAACCGACCTGTGTCAGGTGCTCTCTCACAAATTAGGCCGAGACAGAATTTGATCGAGTTCCGCCCTTCACACACTAAATGCAAACGCACACACATGTCTTGTTTTAACCTGTCTTAACTCTAGTACAAGAAACGCGACGAGTGAATGCTTTTCGCTCTGCATTTAGGCAACACGGCACTTACTTCACTTTTCAGCGTGACACCTGATCTGAAACTTCAAAACATGTCTTCCATTCACACGCGAAAAATTGATATTTTTATTTCAAAAAAGCACCTCTCTGCCCTTCTCCCACAGCCCCCACCCCGACCCCAAAAGAAACCCGGTTTCCCTGTGTGCAAAATAATTGCATGAATAGCGTGCATTTTTTTTTGCCGTGTAATAGAAAGGAGTTTGAAGGCAAGGTGATCGGCTGCTTGTAATACCGTAATAATAATAATAATCAATAGGATCAGAGAGCTGGTGTTAACAAGGAAGTGGTAGACCAAGAACCTTCGCCGGCCTCTTACCAGGTTAAAGACGGTTTCCACGATGTCCCTGTTGGTCACTTCCCCGGCTTGCAGCAGGCTTGTCAACACGCCGAATTTCATCCGGATTCCACGGATGGGTATGGGCGGGTTGAGGCCCAGCGAGGCAGCGGCGGCAGCGGCGACCGAGGAGCAGGAGGGCTGAGAGAGCTGCCCCAGGTCCGCCCGTGCCGCTAACGGAGAGGGCGCAGGTGCAGGTTCAGGATCAGGTTGGCCTCCTTCACCACCACCGCCCGAGTCCGACAACTGCTGGTTATTCTCGCCGGTAGACATGGCGATTCGGTCGGGGATTTCTGTGTGTGTAATCAAGATTTGTTTTAAATGGGGGTGCAAAAAGACGCGAGGCAACTTCAATAAACTGGTATCCAGAGAAGGAACGACTAAACAGGCTCAGCTTCGCTCGGCGGCTGCCCTGAGCCGGAGTCCACCGCTCCTCCTGAACTGTTGAAGAGCTGCGGCTGTGCGCACGCGCGCTCCCTTGTCAGCTCGGTTTAAAATCCCTCTCGAGCGAGTGAGGCTCGTCCGGTCCTGGTCTCGCGGCCGCGGCGACGGTTGGCGCTTTCTCTCTCACGTCCGCTCCGCCATGACAGCGGCTACCAAGGCGCGAGCTTCTATCACACACTGGGCTGTGGCGGTGCGACAGCCCCTCCCCCAACCCGGCGTTCACAGAGTGCCGACTGCGCACGCGCATCTCTCTTTCGCCTCTCCCCCCACCCACCCACCGACCCCGCTGTGATTGGGCCGCCGGTCGTCCAGGTGCTTCAGGTGTAAAGGTGATCGAAAGAGTCTTCTCCTTATACAGTGCACACCCACCCAGAGAGTGAGTGATGTCACAATGATTATATTCGATATAATAATCCTTGCCTTTGATGTAGCGCCTTATGTCATCCGGACATCTCAAAGCCCCTCACAGAATATACTGTACAAGTGAATGGACCCTATATATTCCATGAGTGAAACGCAACAGCCAATTGCGCACAGCCAGCCTCGCACAAACCGTCCCAGATTGAAGCGACCAATTTAATATATGTTTTGAAGGGATGATTACCGCCCAGGAAAATCGATCCGCCAATCGACTAACATCCGGGTTCCTACTTATTGCTGGGTAAGCGAAGGCGTGCGGTGTAAGGGAACTTGCTCAATATTTCGCCCTGTCAGGGAATCAAACCCGGCTTTCTCGCACTTCGGAGGCAAGTGCTCTCGGCATTAAGCTACAGTTACTCCATAGCTATAAAGAGAGTGAGAGATTTAAAGAGAGAAATATTAAAAGAGAGAGGGATAAGGAGAGAGTCCCCTCCTTATGGAGTGCAAAGCAGAGATACGGAGAGAGAAAGGGAAAGGGGAAAGAAAAAAAAGAGAAGTAAATAAGAACAAGAGAGAGTGCGTGAGGAATAAATGAAAAGGCCGAGGCAGAGCTGGCCACCCAGGCTCCGCTCCTGACAGTGGCATCTGTGAAGCTCAGGTTCTGTCTGTAACTAACCGCAGCGCCATCTGCCGCGTAGAGGGGCTGTCCTTGAGGTCTCCTGTCCGGATGGGTTACATTTGGTATCACAGTTTGCTGTCAGTCAAAGTGACTGGATCAGACTCCCTGGATACTGCTGTCCTTGCTATTTTGAGACAGTCTGTATTTATCAGAATTGAAATAAGAAATGTACTGCGCACTCTCAACAGTTGCTGCTTCTGTTTCCAAGCATTTAAAAACATATTCCTTGAAAGCTTGCCACTATTTTGTGCACATGCCTTTTTATTCTGTACATGTTAATGAATGATTGCATTTGGTTAGCCAATTAAAATCTGTTGACATTTTCGCCACAGTAGATTTTATAACTGTGTGACTTCAGACATTCATTAAAATAGTATAATTAAATTGGATGGGCAAGGCAAACCAATATCAACACTTCTAACATGACCAGAAGCTACTTAGCAGGAATACTGTATAGTATTTTGCAGGGCGCTGAGGCACTATCGTGCGTGAAGAAGTTCTTTTATTTCTCCTGCAACCTACCAAACAAAATTAGCCATTCACTTAATGGTTGTTTGTGGGACATTGCCATACCTGCAAATAGGCTGTCATGTTCTTCTACAAAATATGCAATCATTACACTTTACATTACAAGTACTTCAATTGACATTCTGACATTCCCAAGCCTTGGCTTTTGCCAACCTGAACTTAATGCTCTCTAGAATTAGGTAAGCAAGGTGTGTCCCTCTCGGGAAAGAGTGAGTATTCCATTTCAGGCACAGAAATTTTCATTTATAGGTGATATGCATAGAATTATGTGGGGTTTCGATAGTCCTAAGCATGTTGATGAGTTTGTGCATGTGTTGGACACCCAACAACAACAACAACAATTTACATTTATAGAGCGCCTTTCACGTCGGGAGGACGTCCCACGGCGCTGTAACACCCAGTAACCAGAACAAGTGCAGTATTGATAATATTTAGCTGAAAATACTGCAACCGTACTGTATCCACTGAGATTCATCTGTGTTACATTCAGCAGTTTTCTAAGTAAATTGAAACCTTAACAATCCAGCAAGACCCTCCCAATCTCTGGAATGCAATCTAGTGTTTGTCAATTGTCAGTGTATTTATATTTTAAAGCCAGTTTAGTTATGAAAAAGCTTGGTTACTCTTTTGACTTGAATCATGTTATGCTACTAAACTGGTTAGCTGCAGTTTGATTGATCTCCAATATTGGAATGATTTGCACACAAACAAACAGTTTATGGATTCTATTTTTATTGCAAGTTTTCTAAGGCTTTAGAGAGGAAACACAGTTGACAAAACTTTGCCTAAAAACATTCTTGATGATCCCATCTGAAGTGATCTGCAAGATGACATCTTTAGCTTTATTTGTTTAGCTACTTATGTCTGCCTGGTGAAGGCCTTAATGGAATTACTGTATTTTTAGGCTATTTCATTTAGCCCTAAGTGGAACAAGTACCTTAGTAAAATAGGACAGTCTTGTAATAAATTACGAAAGGTGATCAAGAGAAATATCTAAGGAATTAAGGAAATGGAAAAGTGAGCTAAAGGAGTAAATTACATGACCGCTTCTAAATAACAGGTTTGTCAGCCTGTGCCTGATACTCTCTACAGCATTAGGTAAAGCGGGGTGTGTCCTTAATTACACAAGCAGCAAAGAGAAGGGAGATTCAAACAATCTATCTCTTATGTTGATCCAGTGCTCAAACATTGAAACTCATATTGCACAAATTCATTGCAAGAAGGTTTATCATTCTAAATACAGTATTCCACTCTGCACCTTTCTGTTAAAACACTTTTACCATTGATAAAATGAAAATGTACCTCTAAATAGATTATTATAACAATTCTCGCATTTGATTTAGCCCATTTCACATCAGGAGGATGTCTCCAAAGTGATTAATTGCACAGTGTAGTATCTGTATTTTTGAGGACAATTTACACACAGCATGACTATTGTCGCACATTTTATGACTATTGTTGCACAAATAGTCATAAAATGAATGACCAATTCCATTTGAGGAATTATAGGCCTGGACATGAGCCAAAACTTACTTCTCTTTTTCAAATAGTGTCACAGGATCTTTAAGGTCCACCTGAACACACAGGATTTTGATTTTGATTCATGGAAGGTAAACTCAGAAGCAGGCCATTTGGCCTATCTTGTCTGGCTGGTGTTTACTCCAAATGAGTTGTTTAACATCTCAAGGATGGCACCTTCAACAATGCAGCTCATTATACAATTCTGCATCAGCCTGCATTGTGAGTTCAAAGTCGTGACGTAGCATTTGAACACCCAACCTTCCGATTCAGAAGTGAGAGTGCTACCAGCTGTTACTTAATGATTTTTTGCCTAAGATTTAGATTTTAGTTCCATTTTTCTCTGTTAATACTAAAGCATTTTAGCTTGGGGGGAGGGATGTGTGCGGCAGTTTAGCTAATTGTGCAACGATAATACCGCAACAGTTATTTTCCAGGAATCACTTTTTATATTTTCTGGTCTTTTTTGGTTCCTATTCAATTGTCTATTTCCTCT
The DNA here is from genome assembly GCA_035084275.1 of Hydrolagus colliei. Lineage (NCBI taxonomy): Eukaryota > Metazoa > Chordata > Chondrichthyes > Chimaeriformes > Chimaeridae > Hydrolagus > Hydrolagus colliei. The sequence continues at coordinate 72,712,911 of CM068742.1, forward strand.
TAAAGGGGTATCCAACAGTTCTGATATTTTTAGGTGATGCAAAAAGTAAAATTTTGTCATAGTCCAAAGTTTTGTTAACAGATGGATCAGACTTTTCTTGTCCTATACATGCCTGTGATTCTATGTAGTGACTCTTGTTATGTAGGTAAACATAGTGACCAATTAGTGACAGCAGTGTGCCATCAACAAGATGAATGAATGAATAATTTGGGATGAGTCTGTTTGAGGGAAGAAAATTAATCAGGATGAATTTCTTGTACTCTTAGAACTGATGACATAGGGACTTTAATAATAATACTGTACTTGCATTTGATATAGCACTTTTTACATCTTCTAGGCGTCTCAAAGGGCTGCACAGTATATATTGTAAAATTAATTGATTGTATATTTGTGGGTGAAACGCGGCAGCCAGTTGCGTACATCAGTATCCCACAAACAGTTATGGATTGAAAATGACCAATTTATTATAGTATTTTCTGCTTTTTTCAAGGGATTATTATCAGGTGTGTGGAGCAAGGAAAGTTGCCCAAGGTTTCACCTTGACCTGCCTGGAATCGAACCTAGGTCAAGTGCTCTAATCACTAAGCTACAGGACTCCACAACAGAAGTTCTACATACTGATTTTTTGGAAAGACATCCACATTCAGCATTAGATCACAATGAGCTGCTTATCAACATGGGACAAAATTGTATTTTGTACTATTGGGACTATTTTGTAAAAGCTTGACATGGGACATTTCATTTTGATTTGTAATGATTGTGTAATTGATTATGAAGTCTCCCGACTTCTTTGATCTGTCACAGCCTAGAAACACAGGCAGAAATAAGTTACATTAAAGTTCTATTATGTTAGGCATGGAAACAATTTAATTCATTCAATGAAAATACTGTACAATAAACCGGACTGGTAACTGCCCAGGAGGGAGGAGCAGACGATGTAGCAAAAGATTGGTAACAATAATAACCAATTGATGTAGCATATGGAACCTGCTTCAACATTTACTCCAAAGCATATCCTCTCAAACCAAACAGTACTATTGTGAATTGTATTGGAATACCAGCCTCAGTCATGAACTCAACTTCGGGTGTGTAACTTAAACCAGAACTCTTCTGACGTTAAGTTTCAAATGCAACAACTATACTGTAATTGAACAAAATCGCCACATAAGCATTTTCAATCTACAAAAGACAATTGACAAATAAACACATTGACTTTTTTTTATATATCAGGTGAATTTATTTTTCTGTGTGAGGGTCATGAAGCTAAGAGATAATACAGTTGTGTTAATGTGTTACATCTATTATACTTTTTGAAACCAGTGATTGTGTGTTCAATAAGAACAAATCTCCCCCTGCATTCTTTAGTAGACTGTATTTCATAACATACCTCCAGATAGCGTCTGCTACTACATGTGCATCAGTATGACATTTCTACATAGAGAGCATTGAATCAAATGCAAGTTTTACAGGTGAAATCATCGTGTGCTCACCAAATAATCCATTCAAACAACTCACAAAGTAACAAAGTAGCCCATTAATCATATTTTTGTTTTTTTATTAGTTTAAATTTTTTTAAATTGGCTGCCACCTCTTCCCATTGGTCCAGTGCCTGGGTTCATGCTTAATAATAAGATATTTTTCTTTGACTGTAAGCTTACAAACCCAATAAATTTTATTCTCTGATGTCTTAAATTAGTTTTTTACATGACTGTCACACTACAGCAATGACTGTTCTCTGCCTTCTGTTTCTTTGACCCATGCTTGCATTTGTGTCTGTCTTGCCTTTCTTCAGCGGTATCTATCATTTTTATTTGCCAGTTAGACTCCTTAAAATATTGGAAATTAAAAATTGTTAATCAGACAAAATATTAGCGTAAATGATACCTCAATGCTGGAAAAAATACCACAGGTCATAATGAGTCCCCTGTAGAGAGATATCACACCATGTGCGTCATGCCAACCCAATGGATCTTATTCTGTCCTAAAATTGACTGAGATTAGTTGAAATCTCATAGATTAGCGTAACAGAAATATGGCTCCCTACATATGCTGTGAAATGCCTTGAGATATTCTCGTGACATAATAGTATAATGTATAAAATATCGAATGTAAGGATGATTATTATTATATCCCAATGCATTATTTTGGTATTGACGTGCCATTTTATCAATTGGAATTTCAATGATTATTATTATTTATACTGTCATTATCCTGATATGCACAGTTTGAACCTTATATCCATGATCACTATATGCATGTTTGTATTTGTGTCTGTATTTCTAGCTGGCTAAATATTTCCAGTGACTTAATTGTTTCCTATTTATTGCTCTCTCTTCATCACTGTATAAATCTTCCTTATTTTCCTCTGTTGAACAGTTACAAGACAGACTCACCTTGAAACTAGTTATTATTAATAAGAGTAATTCTTAACCAATCGATTGTTTTTCATTATTATTGGCTACATTTACTGTTGACCACCATATCTCTTTTTTGCAATGGCCTATGTTCTTCCACATCTGTTTATGGCTGTGTTTGATTTGCCCTGTTTTGATTCATCTTGTCCCATTTTTAAAATAGAGCTGTCAGGATGAAAGAACTAGAATGGGCAACTGTGTTCTCCAGTGGCCCTGGTGCAGAACATATTTCCCACGGGGTTCTGTTGCAAGATTACATTACGGGCACCCTTTTCTGTTTCTGAAATCTAAAATATTGTGTGATTGGATTCCAAGGGATCCTACCATTGATTCATGTCCTCATCAGGAGGCTGTGTCCTGTGTAAGCTCTCTGAGACGCCATCCAGCGTGGAGGGCACTATATAAATCGAAATTGTTGTTGTTGTCCCCAACACCGTTGAGCTAGGGGGCTGGGCTCAGTTACATAGCCCTCTGGACAAGCCAAATGGTCAGCCGCAGAGCAAGACTACACAGTGCGTCTCCTCCAGATCACCACAACATGACAAATCCCCCTGGGTATGCACCAGCACAGCAAGAACCCCTCTCTATACCAAAGCACCATTCGACTGGCTTCCCTCCCACCTTCTTCTCTCCCACCATTAGCATGCATTGATGTGACTGTTCCCTTCTGCCTGCCATGGCTCTTTTGCACCAACTAAAGGCCAACTTCTGCCCACGCTGGAAGTCCATGCCCACTCCCTCCCCTACCCTCACCCCAGACTTAAAGAGTACTGGAGCGGCTGCCATCTTTGTGGTTAAACCATGCACTGACTGTCAATAGGAGGTTAGGGAGGTGGCAGAGATTCTGCTGCCAATATCAGGAGAGGCTACAGAAGCAAGGATTATTCTCCTTGGAGCAGGGAAGATTAAGTGGAGACATAGTAGAAGTTTTCAAAATGATGAGGAGATTTGATAGGGTGAGCAAGGAGAAATTATTTACCCTGAATAGTGGGTCGGTAACCTGATGACACTGATTTAGAATAGTTGTTAAAAGAAACAGAGGACGAGGAGAAACTTTTTCACGCAGAGAGTTGTTCGGATCTGGAACGCATTGCCTGAAAGGGTGATAGAAGCCGATTCAATAACAATTTTTAATGGAGAATGATTTCGGGAGAACAAGTGTGCAGGGCTGTGGGGAGAGAGCGGGGGAGTGGGATTGATTTGGACAGCTCTTTTGAAAGGGCTGGCACAGATACGATGGGCCGAATGGCCTCCTTCTGTGCTGTATACGTCTATGATTCAATAGCTTGGGTCCCCATAATCTCCTGGGCTCTGGGCGATTGCAGCACTTGCGCCAATGTAGTTATGCTACTGGTTTTCTTCACTACAAATGGACAAATTTGTTTTGTTGTGTGTGAATGATCAGACAAATACATCCAGATATTCTTCTACATGAGAAAAGTGTTTTAGGCTGAATGCTTCGGTAAATCTTGCAAAAGTGCATTACTTTCAGACAGTGGACATCAATCATTTATATCTTGTGTCTCAATTGCTGTTGAAGGGCGGGAGAATTTCAACTGCTTGTGAGTCGAGTGTGTTAATTAGCTATGAAATAAACAGTTTGATGGTGTTGGAAGACAAATTTCTTCAAAATTCAGGATTTGTGTCATAACAACCTTACAGGCAAGTGAGTGAGGTGCCTAGATCTGGGAATTCAATAATAATAATAATAACAATCCTTGCATTTGATGTCTTCTAGATATCTCAAAGTGCTTCACAGAATATAGTGTAAAGTGAATTGACTGTATATTTGTGGGTGAAACACGGCAGTTAATTGTGCACAGCAGTGTCTCACAAACAGTCATAGATTAAATGACCAGATTATAATTTTTTTAATATAAGGGATTATTATTAGGCATGTAGAGTAAGGAAACTTGCCCAAGGTTTCACCCTGCCTGGAATTGAACCCAGGATTGTTCTAACCACTGAGCTACAGGACTCCAGAACATCAAAAGAGACCGTGAAAATGTGCCAGTAATTGTGAGGTGGCTGGATTACTGAGGTGGCTGCAACCCGGGTTTCTACTGTATATTATTGTAACATGATAGAACCTCTACCTCCACCCCTGCAATTTGCTTTCTCTTACAGCTAACAGCATCTCTGACCCACACAGGAACCCATCACCACGCTCAAGATCCTTTGTCTCAGTTGTCACAGGATTCTCCTGTGTTGCCTTAGACACTCAGGGCTACAAACTGGCTTTAACTAAACCATACAAGGCCAGACAGACAGTTAATCCACCAATCTTGCACATTAGTGTTTTACACCGACCAGATTAAGTACCGAAGATTACATTTCGCTTTGATACAGCACCATCCAAGCAGTGCACAATAATAATAATCCTTACATTTGATATAGCACCTTATCAGTCGCCTCCTACCTCTCTACCCTCCCTCATCCCAACCCTGTCACCCACCACCCCTCCCTTATGCTCAGGTCCCGACCGCTGACTGTTCAGCGCCTTGGGACATCCTCCTGATGTGAAAGATCCTCTACCAATGGAATTTTGCTGTTGTTCTTGTCACATCATTGAGACATCTCACAGTGCTTCACAGAATATACTGTAAAATGTATTTTGTGGGCTAAAATGCAGATTACACCAAGTATGTATACATGGCAGCTCCTGCTCTATGCTATACCCAGGTCACTCTTCTACTTCAAGTAAGATTCAAGCAGACTCCACAATGTATTATTAACCATGATATTGTGGCCAAAAAGAATTCTTATGGAACTCAACTATTGGAAGCTTTCAGAACTTTCATCTCCATATTGCTAACCCAATATTCTATGCAAAATATAATTTGGCATAAATTCAATAAGGTTTTACTTTTTTAAGAAGAAATTCATTTTTAAGAAGCAAGGATGACAACCCTTACAATGGGAAGGAGAAAATATTATGTAAGAACCAGTGGCATGTAGTGCTTCTCATCCATGACGATGTGTCATATCGCTTTATTGAGATGGAATGGAATCTTCAGCCAGATGGAAGATAAGGGAGACAGGGTGGTTGAAGACATAGAAGGGTGTTTTCTGAAGTATAGAGAGGGGGAATAAAATGGCAGGATTTTGAAAAAGTTCCAGAGGAAAAAAGGGGGTTCATGGTTTAAGTTGATAGGGCATTGCAGCTGTGCACCATGAGAATGGTATGTTACCATTACTTAATGGTAAGTAACATCCTTCGGCTGAGATATTAAACTAAGGTTCCTCAGTGGAAGATCCCATATCACTATTCAAGTTTCTCTCAGTGATCTGGCCAACATTGCTCAGAATTGATTGAACATTCACCTCAGAACAAACCTCATGCTTGTTTGTGGCATTTGCCTGTTGCACAATCAATGGTACACTGCAACTATGTGAACAATACTCATTTTACATTTAGTGATCTTGAGTCCAGAAGTGTGGAAGTATTGCTTCATTTTATTGCTCTGAGGCTTTTACTTTTCTCTAGAGCTATTTTACTGGAGACCTTAATCTAACAGGTACTGCAGGGATTTGCTGAGCCTGTTCATGTCTGGAGCAGCATCTTTTCTTTCGCCATTTTCTCCAGCTCATACTGCGGATGCAATGTGGATGAGTTGGATCTTGCATGATTCGGAGTGAGGAAAAACGCTGTTGTACATTACCAGTTGTCTGCAGAGACCAGGGTTTCTCCAGAAATAAACTATACTGTAAAAGCAACATTAAATACTGGTCCATTTCCTCTAATTGAGTTAATTCAATTTCCCTAAACTAACAATCAGTCATTTGAAAACACCTTTTGTTGATCCAACTGATTTCTATGGCTTCAGCTTGATAAATCTGGTAATGCTGCTCCGCTTCTTTTTAACCCTCAAGACCACACAAATGTTTTATATACTGTACTGTATTCACAAAAACTTCACAAGGGGAACTAGATCTGTCTTAGATTGTCCACTACAAACATCTTCCGACTAGGGTCCGTCGATATGGAATTTTTCAGATTTAGATATATCGATGGGCTCATATTGAGATATACCAAAATATCAATATTTTCATGGTTTTTGTACTGCGCATGCACGCACGGCACGCATTCGGGGTATACGCGCATTCAGGGCCTATCTCCTCAGGAGGTAAATATCTTTCTCTCTCTGTGTCTCTCACACTCACTCTCCATCTCTGTGTTTTTCTGTCTGTGTCTCTCTCCTCTCTTACATCCCCCCCATCTCTATCTATCTGTATATTATCACATCCACCCCGTCTCTCCCCCCACCACCCCCCACCCGCCTCCATCCCTCTCTCCTCTCTCCCCCCCGCCACCGTCCCTCTCTCCCCTCTCCCCCCCGCCACCGTCCCTCTCTCCCACCCACCCCCCGCTGTCTCTCTCCCCCCCACACCACCCCAGCCGTCTCTCTCCCACTCCCCCTCCTCAGCCGTCTCTCTCCCCCTCACCCCCCCAGCCGTCTCTCTCCCCCTCCCCCCCCCCAGCCGTCTTTCTCCCCCTCCCCCCACCAGCCGTCTCTCTCCCCTCACCCCTTGCATACCTGTATATTGTATTCTAGGACTATGAATACAATATGGCGGCTTTGCACCTCGGTCTGTGCATTGTGTATAGAGATGAGCATTCTGAGTCTTGTAGTTCAGTGTGCGCGCATTCCGATTTTTTCCCTCGATATATCAACTTTTCGATATATCGATATTTTTGAAATGCCTATATCGGCGTATCGATATGAAAATTATATCGGGTTTTAGCGATATATCGATATATCGCCGGACCCTAGTTCTGACATGAAAGGCGCTATACAAGTTAGTTTTGTAGTTGTTGCTGTAACTTTTACAATTATTAAAGTTATGAATCTTGTGTGATATGTTGACTAATTTCTCCTTGGAGTAGAATTACATAGTTAAATAATGTTTTGGAAATTATACAACTAGCTGGTGCCTTGCTAAACAGCACAAGGTACAAATGTTTTCCTTCTTAAAAATAAATCAAATAGGTACCTAATAAATCTAATACCGCAAAAGTACAAAATACAAACCTAAACTGAGAACTGTCTGATTGTTCATTCACAATTAAGACGATGGGTTATTCTAAAATGAAACTATTTTAATTTCTACAGATTTTTATCAAGATTTTGTTTCTACTTCAGGGCCTATAATATTTATGAAAGCCATTCATTGGGGAGAAATACTCTTGGTATCTCAGTCTTGATGGTGGTGATTACCTTGCATTCAGCAATGTCAAATACTGCACTTCATTAATTAGCTTGTGACTGGATATTCCTTTGAGTGATTTTCAGGCCCCTGGGAGCATGATCAGTTGTTTACTGGACTGGGAAATCTATTAACATATGTGACAGGTTGTTGTTCATTTTTACAACGTACAATGAAGTAACCTATTCTTCTAGATTATGTAATTATTTGTTACTTGGGAAAATCTACACCACATATAAATAATGTGATGCGATTATAACTACAGTATACACAGTATGTCTCTAATAAAATTGTAAGAAAAGTGATCATGAAGTTATATTATAATCTCGTAAAACTGGCGAAGTGAAAGGTGAAATCTACTATATAAATCATTCTGTTCCTCCTATATGGTGCAAATTGTTGAGTCTTGCACTACATTTGGTAGGTGGATCACAAATTAACAGTGCCATCTATTGGTTGATTCATTTCAGCATACCAGTTAAGAGTATGGAAAAGTGGAGTTTCTACTGTTGTCCTAATAATGTAATCATACTTAAACACAGTCTTCTCCACATATACTTTAAAACAGATAATGCCTTGAAGAAAATATGGTTGAAAACCTGTTTTTAATATGTTTTCATGTGCTGTGTATTCTTTGTCTATAGTTTAAATGTGTAACAACTGTGGTTTGGAAAAAGCCACCCAATTCATCAAAAAGAAAATAGACACATTTCAATAATACCAAACAAAATTCAAATTCCATTCTCTCCATTGATTTTGTCATATGGTTGTGTATGTTCTTTTGCACAATGTTTCAGTTTAAAGTAATACATTACCAAAAATATATTCCAATGAGAAGGCATTAAGGGTATTTCAATTTGGAGTAATATCTTCTGGCTAATCAAATCTCTACTTTCTACTAACATTTGGTTACAAATAAATATCATTACATTTTGGGGTAAATCCTGTGAAACAGTTTCAGATTTTTTCATAATGTGATAAACTGCTATGTCAAATGCAAGGATTATTATTATGTTAGCCATCTAAACATAACACAAACCACTTAAACTTTTGCTAACAAACCTTGTATTGGCAGACGGTCAATAATCTTGTTGATGATAAAGTGGTGAAATGGACTGTAAAACATCTTCAGCCTGAACTTCAGAGACTGATGAATTCAGCTGCAGTTTCTCTTTTCTGATCATTATCCAGTGACCCATTTTGACTAGTGTACTTGTGTAGAAATCGAGGTCAATGTCATTGACATTGAACATTATAGCCGCACATTGAAAAACTCCATCTCTCCAAACATCTTCCTTCTTTCCACCCACTCACGTCTACTTTAGGTTTACCTACCAACTCCCATACTTCATCCAATTTCTTGTCTATTTCATTTCAAAACCCCTCTATGCCTGCTCTAATCTTTTCCTCCATCACTCCCCATTCAGAAATGTCCCTAAAAGTGTAGTTACACCACACCAGCTTGCTTACCTTCATAGTCGAAACAACTATCAGAACAAGAACATGTGGGCAAACCTTCCCAGAGTCAAAACCTTCCTAGAAATGCTTCTAGAGGATGTCAAGCAAGAAATCAGTAGCTGACACGGTGGTAACAAACAGAAGCTGTTCCCTTTATGAGGAAACTGGCTCTACATCAAAGAAAAAATATCTGACTGCCTCTCACTCCAATAGTTGGAAGAGTCATGAGAGACCCAGCATCTGGCAACAGCAAAGAGGCCACTGATGGAACTATTTGATGGGGACCAGGTGCAGTGGACCCATGGGATGTAGAAGTATTTAGGGAGCTGCATTATCAACTGAGCCATTGGACAAGCTTGGATTTCTCTTTTGTATTTCTGATGCTATCATTTTTATCCCAAACTCCCAGCAAATAAATAAGAAGTACAGTATTGCATTTTTAAAATCTATTCTTAGGTTACTATATATAATAATAGTTATTAATAATCCTTGCATTTGATATAGCGATTTTCACATCTTCTGGACATTTCAAAGCTCTTCACAGAAAATACTGTAAAGTGAATTGACTGTATATATGTGGGCAAAACATGGCAGCTATTCACACACTGCAATATGCCGCAAACAGTTGTAGATTGAAATGATCATTTTTTTTGGGGGGGGATTATTAACAGGTATGTAATGTAAGGAAACTTGCCCAAGGTATTGAACCCAGGTCTCTCGCTTGTAAAGCAAGTGATCTAACCACTGAGCTACAGGACTCCACGTGTGCTTTGTTAGCCGCAATGCCTTTCATACAGCTGTATATCTGTAAGTGCATAAGAACTATTCTGTTTTTGTTTTGTTGGCCAAACCTATCAAATGAAATTAGAATACTCAAATACAAAATGGAAGGAAGCTATTGAGCAGCATCTTTAATGAAGTTGAGTTAACTAATCACAATTCTCATCTCAATCCCCACAACCTTTTATATCAAATGTTTACCTAATTCTCTTTGAAATGTTATGATTTCAGCATCAAGAACTACTTATAGTATTTCATATTCTGACAATCTTTGGCATGACAATGTTCCTTCTATGCTCATCCTTAACTCTTTCAGTGATGATCTCCTGAGCTTTTTGTTTAGTTAGACAGCATGCAGAAATCCATCACCCTATTCAAGAATCCAAACCAAACTACTGAGAATTCCATAAATGTCTGATTTCTATTCTGGCAAGAATATAAACTCTCTCTAAATTTACCTAATCTCTGCAACTGGTTTAGGTTGGCAAGGTCCAAAGCTTGGAGGTCATTAGGATACTGCTGGTTTATTAGTCTTAGTTTTCTTTCAGAAAGTATGGATTTCAAATAGAGGTGCCAACTCTCCAAGGAATCTCCAGGAATTAAAGATTAATCTGATGGATAGTACTACGAGCAACCTGGAACAACAATTATAGGGAATTTTCAAAATAAATATTAAATATTCGGAGTCTTGTAGCTCAGTGGTTAGAGCAGTTGGCTTGCAAGCAACAGACCTGGGTTCAATTCCAGGCAGGGGGGCTAAACCGTGGGCAAATTTCCTTACTCCACATGCCTAATAATAATCCCTCAACAAAAATAAACAATAATACATTGGTCATTTCAATCCATGGCTGTTTGTGGGATACTGCTGTGTGCAATTGGCTGCTGTGTTTCACCTACAAACAAACAAACAAACAAAACTTACATTTATATAGCGCCTTTCACGTCGAGAGGACATCCCAAGGCGCTGTACAGTCAGGTAGGACAAGAGCAGGGTGGAAAGGATCAGGGCAGGATAAAGCATAGTAGGAAAAGTAACTGTATTAGTGGGCGAAACGTGGCAGCCAAATTGCGCACAGCAGTGTCCCACAATCAGTCACGGAAGTGGGATTAGGGGCAAAAGGGGGTAAAGAAGCAAAAGGGGAGGGGTCGAGGCAGGGGGAAGAAAAGCAGGAAAGTCGACTGTATATTTGTGGGCGAAACGCGGCAGCCAAATTGCGCACAGCAATGTCCCCACAAACAATCGCGAAAATGGGGCCAGGGGAGAAAGGGGGAAAAGAGGGTAAGGGGGGGAGAGGGAGGGAAAGGTGGGATGGGTTAGGGTTAGGGAGGAAGAGGGGGGAGAAAGGGGGGCAAGGAAGAGAGGGAGGGAACGATGGGAGTTACATACAGTATATGCAGTCAATTCACTTTACAGTATATTCTGGGAAGCGCTTTGAGACGTCTAGAAGACGTGAAAAGCACTATATCAAAAGCAAGGATTATTATTATTAAATAGTGAAACAGATTTATCCTTATGTTATCATTTACTTGTTTATTTCTTACTCTATGGAGGCCTGTGGCTCAGTGGTTAGAGAACTTGCTTCACAAGCAAGAGACCTGCGTTCAATACCTAGCAGGACGAAACCTTGGGCTACTTTCCTTACTCCACATGCCTGATAATAATTGCACAAAAAAACTAATAATAATTTGGTCATTTTAATCCATGACCATTTATGGGACACTGCTTGCAAAATTGGCTGCCCTGTTTTGCCCACAAATATACAGTCAATTCAGTTTATAGTATATTCTGTGAAGCGCTTTGAGATGTCTAGAAGACATGGAAAGCACTATATCAAATGCAACAATTATTATTATTACTATTACACCTGGAGAGTCTACAATCCATCTGATTCTTGGAATGTCAAGGCAGTGTGACTTGCCCTCTCTCAACCATTTTGTTGATGATGTGATTTACGTTATCTAGGTACCATAAAGTCAGTGCTGTCTCACTTTATGATAGTGACCAAACATAACCCTGGCTTACTAGCAATCAAGCATTTGTATTATAAAAAGGAACAAAACCATTTTTCAAAATGAATGTTTTTACGATCGCTCCATAGCGAATTTGTTTTAGAGTAACTCGGTCCTTAATGGCATTGCATCATTTGATGAAGCCTCCCACAATACAGTTAACCAGAGTTGGCAACCCAAGTTTCAAGTCTGAGCTAGATGGATGTTAAAGATGCCATAATATTATTTGAAAAGAGAAGCTTTTTTTTAAGATCCTAAATCCTTCAGGTTAATTGGCTATTCAGAGCATGCTCACAATGTAATTTCCAATCTCCTTCCTCCCCCACATCCGTGCCTTGACCGGCATCACTTATTTCCACCTGCGCAACATTGCCAGGCTCCGCAACTACCTCACCCCCACACTGCCAAAACACTCGTGCACGCATACATCACCTCACGGCTGGACTACGGAAACTCTCTCCTCGTCGGCCTCCCCAGCTCCTCCATTCACAGGCTGCAGGTCATCCAAAACTCTGCAGCCTGTGTACTATCCCGCACCCGCCTCCGCGACCACATAACCCCCACCCTCGCCCGTCTCCACTGGCTCCCCATCCTCCAAAGGATCGAGTTCAAGATCCTCGTCCTCACCTTCAAGGCCTTACATGGCCTTGCCCCGCCCTATTTAACCGATTTACTCTCCCCCTACAAGCCCACCCGGACCCTCCGTTCAGCAGGAATTGGCCTGCTCCAAGCCTCCCGCCCGAACAGCCCCACCATTGGAGGCCGGGCCTTCAGTTTCTCCGCTCCCACCCTGTGGAATTCCATCCCCCAATCCCTCCGCCTTGTTTCTTCCCTTTCCTCTTTCAAGGCCGGTTTGAAGACTTTCCTCTTCGACCGTGCCTTTTGTTCCCCCCCCGAATTTTTTGACCTCCCCTACGTGTTTCACCCCTTCCCGTACACTCCCCTCCCAGCTCGGGTCACACGCCTCCTGTGCAGTGCCTTGGGACGTCCTCCTGACGTGAAAGGTACTTTATAAGTTTAAGTTGTTGTTGTTGTTGACAGCAATTATCCGTCCAGTGTTTTGATGAGATATAAAAATACAGAAAAAACAAATAAGTTTTTTTTTCGAAATGAACAAAATGTGTTTGCATCTTTGAAGGCGGAGGATAACAATTGGAATGATTGGAATCTCAGTCTACCTTGCTAACTTAATTGCTGAGCCATGTCAGAGTAAGACACAGTATCTTTGTAAAATGCTTTGAAGTATTCTCTCTGATTGGCTGCTATGTTTGGCTATGAAAGGGAGGGTAAGCTTAAAGGTTATTGATTGTTAATAGCAGAGACAATGTTGTATACTGTTGCACCAACAGATCACTAGTTGCCAGAAATAGATTTGTCACTCAGGTATCAGCCTAAAAATTATGCATTGCCTCCTACTGGGGGTAGCAGAGTGGCTAATTTAAGTAGCTGTAACTGTGAAGAAAGATCTTCAAGCGGCCGGCACCCACCCAAGGCAGGTTTCTCTGATGCTCAGTGCAACATAAACATGCCCAAATTGGGTGTGAAAGCCATCCAATCTGACCAACAACAAATTACATCTGTATAGCACCCTTCACATCAAGAGGACATCCTACGACACTGGACAGTCAGGGATCCGCACCTGAACCTGGGATTAGGAAGCATGGAGGGCGGAGGGTAGGGGATGACCAAAGGCATAGTTGGAGAGAGGGATCTTGAGATGGGTCTTGAAACAGATAAGGGAGAGACTGAGGCGGAGGAACTGCTATCTCTTGGCAATAAAACAGAGGTGGCTGGGAGGTCAGGTCAGACAACATCTTATGGAGCGAGGAAATAGAATCCTGTTGCCCAGGGGTTAGAGTACACGCCTCGCAAACGAGAGACCTGAGTTCAATTCTCGGCAGGGTGAAACCTTTGGCAAGTTTCCTCACTCCACATGCCTGATAATATCCCTCAAGAAAAAATAATGGGTCACTTCACTCCATGACTGTTTGCGGGACACTGCTGCATACAATTACCTCCCACGTTTCACCAACAAAATATATACAGTCGTCAATCTACTTTACAGTATATTCTGTGAAGCACTTTGAGACGTCTAGAAGATGTGAAAAGCTCTATATCAAATAATAATAATGACCCTTGCATTTGATATAGCTCTTTCCACATCTTAAAACTGACTGTACACATGTGGGCGAAACGCAGCAGGCAATTGCGCACAGCAGTGTCTGTATCCCCCCCCCGTGACCCCTGGCTGTATACCCCCCCGTGACCCTTGGCTGTATCCCCCCCCACCCCCACCCCCCCCCGTGACCCCTGGCTGTATTCCCCCCCCCCCCCCCCAGTGACCCCTGGCTGTATTCCCCCCCCCCCAGTGACCCCTGGCTGTATTCCCCCCCCCCCCCCCAGTGCCCCCTGGCTGTATCCCCCCCCCCCCCCCCCCCCAGTGACCCCTGGCTGTATCCCCCTCCCCCCCCCAGTGACCCCTGGCTGTATCCCCCTCCCCCCCCCAGTGACCCCTGGCTGTATTCCCCCCCCCCCCCCCCAGTGCCCCCTGGCTGTATCCCCCTCCCCCCCCCAGTGACCCCTGGCTGTATCCCCCTCCCCCCCCCAGTGACCCCTGGCTGTATCCCCCTCCCCCCCCCAGTGACCCCTGGCTGTGTTTGAGACTTGCTGCCTCTGCAGTGACTCGCCTCTTGCTCTGGGTTGGCCGCTGTGCTGCTCTCGCGTTATGTTGACGCGAGCCCTGAACTGCCAAAAGTCTCGCGAGATCTGCCCCTCCCCCTCTTCCCAGCTCCCCCCCGAGCAACATGGCAGTCGGCAAGAACAAGAGGCTGACCAAAGGCGGCAAGAAAGGGGCCAAAAAGAAGATGTAAGTCATCCATATCGCGCCGAGTACCCCGGGCCGGGCTCCCCGCGCGCCATCCGCCAGGATTGCGGCCACGGGTCAGAAAGATGTCTCTGATATTTAGTGGATTGGGGCCCGGCCCGGGGCTCCTCTCCTCAGGCCGCCTCCGGTCTCCGCGGAGACAGATTGAGGCGGTGCCGAGCGGGGCGGCTCACTGCACACTGAGCCACGGCGAGCAGAGAATGAGGGGAGAGAGAGAGAGTGTGTACCATGTGAAAGGGCGGCGGTTCGCCCGCCTTCAGGCCGCTGTGAGGGCCTCGGCACGGGGTGACCTGACTCGCTGATCGCCGCCCGAGGCCGAGGCTTCGGGGGGTGAGGCGGAACACGGTTGGTTAGTGGTTGAGGAGCTCGCTTCCCTCTCGCCCTCCCCGCCTCCCCCGGTGCCGCTCCGAGCAGCCGGAGGCGGCCACGCCGGGGTCTCGTCTCTCCTCCCCGAGTGGTCAACGCCCAGACAATGTGCAACGTGTGAGAGGCGGCGCGTTAACAGCAAACCACCTTCACAATCATCCCGACATTTGATGCGGCGCCTCATCACCCGCGGGGGATGTTGCAAAAGCGCTTCACGAGGTTTTACCTTTTTTTCCGGCGATGGAGCACAGCGGCGTGAAGCCGCTCTCTCCTCGCAAGGGCCGTTTAACTTGGTCCCAAGCGTGTTCTGCTGAGGGCAGACGCAGCCATGTCCCCCACCGGCGATGTGTGTCGTAACGATTGGTGAATGCTGGTTAGGACACGAGAACCTTCTTTTCAAAATATCGTGGTGGCATATTTAAGGTCCAGCTGAACCAGCGGCTGTAATCTTTTAAATGTGGCACCTTCTGCTAATGGAGCACTTTCTCTGCGTTAAAAGGGGACAGCCTGGCTCAGTTGGTGGCGTTAATAATCCTTGCATTTTGAATGTAGAGCTTTATCACACCTTCAAGACATCTTGAAGTACTTCACAGAATATACTGTAAAGTGAATTGACCGTTTTGTGGGTGTTTATAGTGTGCGTATATATGTGTGTGTATATATATATATATATATATATATATATTGAAGCTATTAACCCCCTGGAAAAGTAATCCTCCAATCAACTGGGGTTCCCATGTACCGCTAGGTAAACAGGCGTAAGGAAACTTGCCCAAAGTTTTGCCCTGCCCATGTGGTCCTCTAGCTTGTAAGGTGAGTGCTCTAACCACTCACTAAGCCACAGTACTCCACAAAAAGATCTTGTGTCTGAGTCAAGGTTGTTGGTTCAAGTCCCGGTGAGTTCAATATTAATGCTATTCCTGGTGCTGTCTTCAGGTTGAGAGGTTAAACCGTTCCTGGTTACAAGTTTAGGAAATGTTAATTGAATGGCACTATTTGAAAAGAGGTTAGCTTTTCCTGGCCAACAAACCTCCAGATAAAATTGGTTATTTCATTTTATTCATGGTTTGTGAGACATTGCTGTTTGTAAATTGGTAGCTGTTTGCCAACAAAATAGTCACTACACTTTACAGTAAATTTAGTGAAGCGTTTGAGAAGTTTTATTGATGCGATTAGGTGCTCTATCAAAGGTAAGAATTGTTATCAATTTGGACTCAATCCTGAGCTCAAGACCTGGTGGGAGACAGAAATCTAAATTTTCACCCAGAAGTGAGTTCCACCAACCGAGCCAAAACTGATACAGAATGTTTCAGGTTTTCTGTATTGAGTTTTTTTTGTCCTGTAAGCTGAACATGTTCTGTCCTCAACTGTCTTTCCTCTCCACATCCAAGCCATGACCCACTCTTGCCGTCTCTCACCTCTGCAACATTGCCCTACTCAGTCACTACCTCACCCCTCACGACACTGAAACCCTCAATTCATGCCTTCATCAAATCCAGGCTCAACCACTCCAATACCCTATTCCAGATCCTGGTTCTCGCCTTCAAAGCACTCCACGTCCTCACCCCACTCTCCTTTGCAACCTACAAACCCCCTATCAACCCAGCAACAACAAAATTACATTTATAGAGTGCCTTTCACGTCGGGAGGATGTCCCAAGGTGCTGAACAGTTAGGTCGGACCCCGGAGAGGTGGGGGGAGAGTTAGGAGGGCAGCAGAAGGCACGGTTGAAGAGGAAGCTCTTGAGACCGGCCTTAAAGGGAGGAAGCAAGGCGGAGGGATTGCGGGATGGAGTTCCAGAGTATGGGGACAGAGAGGCTAAAAGCCCGGCCACCGATGGTAGGGCGGTTCGGATTAGTGTGCAACCTAGATTCAGTGGGCTCCAGCCTGCTCCATGTCCCCACCATCGGCAGGTGAGCCTTCAGCCACTCTGCCGCAAGCCTCTGGAATTCCATACCACAGTTCCTCCTCCTTGCCCTTCCCTAGCATCGTTGACAGTTCCATCTGTCGCCCCAAATCCCCTCTTTTCCCTCCACTCTCCCCAATTCCAACCCCAGCTCAGGTCTGAAACATTGATTGTCCAGCACCTTGTGACATCCTCCCAATGTGAAAGGCGCTATAAAAATTAGATTTTGTTGTATGTGTTGTTGAATACTTGACTAATTTTATGTCAATTTCTCCTCAGTGTGGATCCCTTTTCCAAGAAGGACTGGTATGATGTTAAAGCCCCAGCTATGTTTAACATTAGGAACCTGGGGAAAACTCTGGTGACCAGAACCCAGGGAACTAGTAAGTATAGATCTTCCTTTTAAATGGAACAAATTGTGTCCACGGTTAAAATGGGTACAGGGATAATATGGAAATTTTTGATGAAGATTAGTTTTAGTCCCATATGACCTAACTTTATGATTATTTAGATTGTACTGACGTTCCTATATATTCTAGTTGCCAGTTTTAATAGGAAAAATAATTGATTGTTGAAAGTACTACATGTAGATTTGTACAACTTTGAGCTTTGATAGCTGCTCAAAGTGTAAAACAGAATACGAATGACAATAGAAGCTGGGCGTTTTGTCCGGGGTAAGTGGTGCTCGGGGTTAACCAAAGTTCTCTGACCTTTTGCCTTCCGTCTCAACAGAGGACTGGCGGCTCCCTTCCATTGGAAACCATTAAAGTGATGGGCACTCCGTTTATTCACAAGTGGCTTCAGTCTGTCATTCAGTCGTGATTTGACTTCTCCCATTTCCTCCCTTGTATCTTCCCTATTCCCCTGCCCCCAATTGACAGCCTAGAGCCTTTTGTGAATGGATGGAGTCTGAATGGAGCTGCTCAAGATTGAATAGTACAATATGCCTTTTGTCCAAGTGAACCAGATTTTTGTTTGAATTTACCGTCATATTTAAACCCGATAAGAGTACAAATGATTCGGGGCCAGGCGTTTTCTCCGATTTACCCTAGGTTAACCGGTATCCAGCTGAAGAGGCATCCACTGTATTTGTTTCGCTGTTTCTTGGCCTGTTTTAAATTGTCCACCACATTCTGCTCTACTTGAAAACAAATCTTTTCCTTTCTGCGTTCTTTAAATGAGTTAGTGTGAAGAATGAGCAGGTTGATGGGCATTATTAATTTGTCTTCCCATTTGTCATGCAGAGATTGCATCAGAAGGTTTGAAAGGCCGTGTGTTTGAGGTGAGTCTTGCCGATTTACAGAATGATGAGGTGGCCTTCCGCAAGTTCAAGCTGATTGTCGAAGATGTTCAGGGCAAGAACTGTCTAACCAACTTTCATGGCATGGACCTAACACGTGACAAGATGTGTTCTATGGTCAAGAAGTGGCAGGTAAGACTTAAATCAGTATAGAATCCAATGGTCCTTTAATTTTGAAGTTCAATAAAATAATAATAATCTTGGGAGTTGTGAATATATCAATTAAGTATGATGTACTCGCACTCAGTAGTTCCAAAACAAATAATTGAAATTATCTGCATATGTCATAAATATTGTTTATACAATACAGTTTACATTAATCTGCACCTTTTATGTTGGGATGCTGTCTCAAAGCACCTCACATAACTGCAGAGGCATGGCCAAATAAGTAAATCTTCAGCTGGGCTTTAAAACCATAGAGGGAGTAGGTGAGGCGTTAGATATCTGGGATAGATAGAGATCGGGAATAGAAAGGCTGAAAGGTCACAGTGGAATTGATTGGGTAAGAAACCTGGAACAGGCCAATTTGGGTTGAGGTGGTAAGGTTGATAGGCAAGTGTGAAGGAATTTGGATGGTAGACAAGTGGGAAGGAATTTGAATGATAGGATATTTTGTTATATTGTTGTATACAAAGAACTTTAATTTGATTTGCTAGACCTGTTCTTCCAATATCCACATAAGTTTGCAGCAGGGTCATTGTATACTGGCTTAATTCTTTTACATCCCCTACCATATCAAGTTTGGAGACTTGTGCTTGTTTAACTTGAATTTGGAGATACATACTCGTAGGAAACATAGGAACAGGAGTAGGCCATTCAGCCCTTCGAGCCTGTTCTGTCATTTAATTTGTTGTTATTTAATTAGATCATGGCTAATCTGTACCTCTACTATTCTTTTCAATTCAAATTTCCCACTTTCTCCCTGTATCCCTTAATACCCTGACCTACCAAAAATTTATCAACATCATTTTGGCTAACTTGAAAAAAAAATTGCTTGCTGTCCAGTGAACTGATGTGATTTATGCTCAAGGTAACCTTTGTATTTCATTACTCTTTGACCTTGTAGACCATGATTGAAGCCCACATTGATGTCAAGACAACAGATGGATACCTGTTGAGACTCTTCTGTGTAGGATTCACCAAGAAGCGGAACAATCAGATCCGGAAAACTTCCTATGCTCAACACCAGCAAGTCTGTACAATCCGCAAGAAGATGATGGAGATCATGATGCGTGAAGTACAAACAAACGACCTAAAAGAAATTGTCAACAAGTTGTAAGTAAACACAGCAAATGGTCTGTATACTCTAGTTTATGTGTGCGGTTGTATTAAATCTTTCTTAGGAAGGTATTTATTAGAACCATTAAAATTTGCAGCATCTAAGAAGGCCATTCTGGCTCTTGTAAGACCAATCCTTTCAATCCCTGCCTATTCCCCATATTCTGTAAGACTAATGCTGTTCTACACAAACTTGTCATAGTGTAAAAAGATCCCATGCCATTGAGGTTTTGCACCTGCACCAATTTTGAAGTCATTAGTTTTAATTGCTATTCCAGGATAATATATTGCAATTTGCTGATTACAGAACAGCTCATGTCATTTTGGTCTAGTATTACTATCACATTTTGAATGGATTTTGTGATAGGTAGTTTAAGAAGCATTTTAATGCTTTAATGATTACTTTGTTGGACTGCATTCTTTTGTTACATTGCTATATCTAGTGTGGTTCAAGTCAAAGACAAAACAAAGGAAAGCTTCAGAAGAATAGACTGACCAATTCGATCAGTGTTGTATTGGGCAGCTTGAAGTATAAGGTTGTTTGCTGCACTAGAGGAAGAAATGTGTGTGTACCATAAGGTACCTGTTTGCTGGATTCTGGCATTGTAAAATTAGGTGCATTTTTGTATGCTCGTATCAATGCTTTCCTGGTTTGAAATTACTTATTTACTTTAAGTGAGGACATTTGTTTGTGACAGGGAGACTGGACATTCTAAATTTTATTGTGGCCACTACATTAGCACGTTTTCTAGTACAGCATATTGAGGTTATGACATTATTCTATCTCGTTGCCATCTTATTCCCTGTGTGATATACCGCCTTTGATTTAGATGGGGAAATCAAGTAAGGATTTGCCCTTAAGAGCAGAATAGAATTGAAGCCAACTGATTCTCCAGTCATTTATATCCCTTTTCATTGAATCTGATAAATTTTCAAAGAATCTTCAAAAAAATAATCAATCTGAGCTGCACGTATAAATATGTCCATTGCTTGCCATGTACCATCAAAAAAACAAGGTTTGGTCTACTTATGGTAAGTAAGGGTACTTGGGTAAGCTTGAGCAGTGGCTGTAAAAGTGTGGTATTTGATCAAAAATGTGATTTACAACAACTTGCACTTATATAGCGAACTCCACATAGGGTAGTGTTTAAGATTGTTTAAATTTAACTAGTAGTATTCACTGGGAACTGTACAATCGCCCCCATCTAAATGTGGACTGGGTTTTGCATTCTGTAAAATATGCCTCTTAAAAAAAAAAGTTAATTTCTAATGGCATTCAAACAGTCCTAGTCTTTGTATCTGAGACTAAGTTGGTTAAAAATGATGTAATGAGCTGTCTCAAAGCTGTTTTTTTTTAAAAAAAAATTCTAGATGCCTTGACAGTTCTATTCTGCTTTTTATAACTTTCTTTTAGTGATAACATCTTGCATTTGTTTGAACAGTTCTAGAAAAAAATGATCTTTAAGGTTGTTAATCCAAACTGCAAACAAAATGTGTTAAGAGGGTTCTGAATACAGGAAGCAAGTTTGGGGAGAGTTTCAGAAAGTGGTCACTAATGGTTGGTAAATGGGTGAGGTCTGATGGGAAGAGCAGGTTGATTGATGGGTGATGTAAGATAATTGAAGAGTGGGAGAATTAATCTCAGAAAAACTTTCTACTGGTAGGAGATTTGAGATGGCATAAATTCAAGATTGTAAGCAAGGGAGGTTTGGAAGAACATCTGAGGGCTATCTGCAGATGAAATGATCTGGGTGACAATTGAGCAGTTGTTTAAGGAAGTTAAAAGAAGTGCACAAGCGCATTGTAGAGGAGCGGTATGCAGGGGTGTGGGGAATTGGAATAAGGGTGGATAACATCTTGCGAGGAGCAATGCTGAAATGAAACAACAACCCAATTCCCCTCCCCGATCCCGACCCCAGCTCGGGTCTGAAATACTGACTGTCCAGCGCCTTGAGACGTCCTCCCTATGTGAAAGGCGAATGTAATTTTGTAGAGTTGGGAGTCTTGAGATGAGACGGCATGAGTGAATCAGGTGTTATTTCAAAGATATGAATTCAAGAAAATCAAACTATGAAATATGTAGTCATCACTCTTTGTACTATGCTGCTTAATGTATTGATGAGTTTTAAACCTCTAGTAATGTTGTAGCTGAAATAGTTGGATAAAATTCAAAACTGCTTAAGAAATCCAAAGGTCATGATTGACAAAGTACATTTCTGTTGTATGTATCATTTTAACAATCCTTTTTGCCTTTTCAGGATCCCAGACAGTATTGGAAAGGACATTGAGAAGGCTTGCCAGTCAATTTATCCTCTCCATGATGTATATGTTCGGAAAGTCAAGATGCTTAAAAGGCCCAAGTTTGAATGTGAGTTTGCCTTCTCATATGTTTTCAATGCTATGCAGTTTTTAAAATCCAACCCTGACTTGCACTGTTTTGCATTCATTCAAATCACTGAGTGCTGTCAACAAAATGATTGAGAAACTGCATGTATACTATACAGAAATGGTTCACAGGTGTGCATGGCTGAACTATATCAAAGGATGCTAGAATGGGGGGCATTACGTGTAAGTAACAAATGATGGTAACAGTAATTGTACAACACTACTTGGGATACATAGTCAAATGGACTGACTCCATTTGTTCAATTCAGTAACTATCAATATGAAATAACTGAGGAAGTTCTAGTAGCTTGATCATTGAGTATAGCAAAAGCCTGTTTATCCGTGACCTGATCAACTGTAACCGGCACCTCCAAAAAAGTCCCCATTCGATTGATTGGATGCAATTTTTTGCGTGTTGGGTTTTCGGACGAATATCCGGAACACGCTTTAACCGGCATTGGCCAGGTCCCAAGGGTGCCAGATAAACAGGCTTTTACTGTATATAGGTGAGCCAGATACTACAACTGAGTCCTTATTTTAATAGCCCAGGTGAAATAAAATGTGTTGCTTGTATGCAAGTAAATTAGATTATCTTTAACTGATGCAATACTTAACAGCAGATGGTTTTAATTAGCTGGTAGTCACGATTAGGTTGCATTGGAATTTAATTTCACTTTGAATAGAATGTACTGATATAAATAAAAATGCTAGGACATGTTAGCAGCTTAGTACATGAGGTAACGTGCCCACTGATGGCAACCACTGTATTTATCTAGTTTAAGAATATTGACTAGTTTTATTCATTTCCTAAATATTGGGGATCTTCCCATAATAATAATCTTTGCATTTGATTATATTTTATGGGCAAAACACAACAGCGTCCCACGAACAGTCGTGGATTAAGTGACCAAAATTTGGGGGGATATTGTCCTTGGGAAAAGCTCCTGTAGTTATTTTAACTTTCCTATTGCAGTAAAAGCCCATTTGTCTGGCACCCTCAGGACCTGGCTAATGCCAGTTAAAGTGCACGCTGGATCTTCGGCTGAAAATGCAAAAAAATAAATAAATAAAATTCAATGCATTTTTCTAGATAAATTCCGGTTAATCGAATGCAGACTTTTTTTTTTGCGATGCTGGTTACATGGAAATTACGGTTGATCGGGTGCCGGATAAACAGGCTTTTATTGTACTAGGATAGTTGATTGACTGGTGCCATTCATCCAATATAGGTGTTGGGGTGGAGGCTCACAGCTGAGCTATAAATTGACAGATTAAATGTTATGTTGTGCTTGGACTTCTGCAAAATAAAAACTCGATGCAAAAATTAAACTCTATGGCATTAATAGAGGAAACATATTCATAGAATTTTACGGCACAAAAGGAGGCCATTCGGCCCATCTAGTCTGTGTCGGCTCTTTGAAAAGAGCGATTCAATCCCACTGCCCTGCCCGCTCCCCACAGCCTAATAGACCTGTTCTCCCTAAATAAAGATCTAATTCCCTTTTAAAAGTTGTTATCGAATCAGCCTCCACCACCTTTTCAGGCCATGCATTCCAGATTCGAACAACTCGCTGAGTGAAAAAATTTCTCCTCAGCTCCCCTCTACTTCGCCTTGAAACTATTTTAAATCTGTGACCACGAGTCACAGATTCGCCCACGAGTGGAAATAGTTTTTGAAGGAGCATAATGTATGAAGGGCAGAAAGTTACATTGAGGGAGATGTTCTTCGAGCTGGTGGGTTGTCAGAATATTATTGTGATTTTCTAAGGCTTCTTTGGTAAAGGGGAAGATGTCTATTTTGCTAATAAATTGGGCATCATTAGACAGAAGAGGGATGTAAGACAGGTTAATGAATTGAGCAACAATTACAGTGGAATTTAATGTAAATGATGAATTTGTGCAGAAGAGCGAAGATGAGAATTCTCACTATTTAGAATAGAAGAGGGAACACCACACAATATGCTGTAAAATGTCTTGACTAAATGCCTACATAAATGAGCCAGTTGATGTTTCAACAGTTAAGTTTCACAATTTATTTGATGTTTGTCAGAGAACTGAAATGTTTGATTGGGTCAAGTTGATGATTTGACATTTCATTCTCAAATAACCTAAATGATTCCTGAGAAAATATTGGAATGCTGGAAAGCAACCGAGAGGATAGGCTGGTCAGGGTCTTTAGCATCATTTATCACATGTATTGCAAACCATGATATACTTTTGTGGTGAGCATTATACAAAATGGAATTAATTTCTTGCAGTGGGCAAGCTGATGGAGTTGCACGGTGAAGGAGGAAGTACCGTTAGCAAACCCTCTGGGGAGGAGACTGGTGCTAAAGTTGATCGAGCTGATGGATATGAACCTCCAGTCCAAGAAACTGTCTGAAAATACATTTTAAACTTGTGTAATAAAACATCTAAAATCTGTAACTGGGTAGATGTTTTCTTTCACATAACTTTCCACTTGAATGGTGACAAGCCAGAGTTCCTATGCTTAATAATAATCCTTGTATTTGATTTAGGGCTTTTCACGTCTTCTAGACATCTCAAAGCGCTCCACAGAATAAAATGAATTGACTGTAGATATGTGGGTGAAAACACGGCAGCCATTTGCGCACAGCAATATCCCACAAACAGTCATGGATTGAAATAACTGATTTTATTATTGTTTCTTTTGGAGGGATTATTATTAGGCGTGTGGAGTAAGGAAACCTGCTTGCATCCCATCAGTGCCTTCTCACTTCAGTCATGTATGCACACTCCACTTCAGGGTACAGATAAACTTGGGTCTTGTTAGATTAACTGTCCTTTTTTGAACTATCCTCTGTGCTTAAAACTTACTCAGCTTCTTCCCCCACCCCTCCCATCCATAACATTGCCTGACACCAAAAGGACCTACACTGCATGTGCACAGAACTAGCAGCCGTCAGTTTATATATATTTTTTAAAACTTAAGTTTCTCATTTTAACAACCTGGGGCATTCAGGCTTTGCCATTAACAGCCAAAAATAAAACAAGTTGCTGGGAACACTCAGCATCTATGGAGAGGAAAGTTGTTAACATTTGAGGGTGATGATCTTATCGTCAGAAATGAGGTATGTTGCGTTTGGCCAAGGTGGACCTTTTTATCATGGTACCAGGTCATTTGCCAAAACTGCTGCGCTGCCATGGTGGACAACAGGCAAGTTTCTTGAGAAATATATTTTACTTACTGGAAGGCAATGGTCAGGACACTGATAACATGGTCTTGTCAGGAGTGCATGATAGTATTAATAGAAAACTGAATGACTTGTTCAGCATAGATGCAGAAGATTTTTCCTGTTAATATGTTTTACAAATTGTTTACTCCAGGTACTTTTAATTCATAAAATATTAAAGCATTCATACAACATTGCTTGAGCTAGCACCTTGTATCATTAAAGCACCAAAAAAAACACTGTAAAAGTGACATTTTTAGACAATTGTATATACAAACAGCCATAAAGTGAATGACCAATTTTATGTGGAGGATGGCTACCATGAGAAATTAAATTTTCTATTCACGTGCCATGAAAGCTTTATCCACCTGAATAGACAGATTGGAACCTTAGTTTAACATATCATTTGAAAGATGATTTACTTAAATGCAATGTAGCACGCAATGGAGTATCATTCTAGAATATGATGTTAAAGGTGGGACTCGAGGCAAGAATTTTTGCTGAGCTAGGCTGATGCAGAATACAGTCAGATAAGTAATTGAATGCTTAAAAGTAGAGGTAATTGTGTCAATCAAATATATTGAGGATATTTCAGATGCTTTCTACAGTACAATATGGCTCTTGGTTCCAACATTATAAATTAAATGGTTTTATATGTAAAACAGTCAAGATGTTAACAAGTTTATATTGGTGTAGGAACTGGCCACAAGGTGGCATTAAGAGCAAACTGTTTATGAATGTTTTGATAGAAATTTGTGGATGTTCGTGGGCCTAAGATGCATGAAATATTAACAGAACATCACCACAAAATTACAAGTTAATACTGTAAAACAGTATCTTAATAGCAAGTGATGGCAAATTTCGTCCCCAAATAATACATATGCACATAAATTAAGAAATAAATATGGTTTATTCAAAAGGTTATCATAAAGCCATCATTCTTGCAAAAGTGAGCAGTGAGGAATGCACACCAGAATAATTCAGTACCATTCATACCCAGTTGCCGTTTGACAATAATACCATATCAGTATTGTAATGCTAGAACCTTTAAAAAAAAGTTTTTTAAAAAAATCAGAAAAGGAGCAGAAGTAAATAGGCACTTTTGAGGTTAATATTAAAAGTTGAGAGAAAATATAAATGAAAGATGACAGCATGAAAGGGAAAACCAGCCCTTTTGATGTCAATGTCAGTATATACAGGCAATTCCTGCTGATGATAATGTGATTGGTGCCTTGCTCTCTGAATCAGCACTGAAATATCACTACAGTAACATCCTTTATGACTGAGTCGTGTTGTGGTACAAAAATACAATCTGTAGTGCTCATTAACTGATGAAAGTGTGGATCTTCAAGACTGATCCATACACCTACCCAAGTGACTGCAGTGCATCTAAGTTCACAACCGTGGAGAATTTTGACTGACTTCATCTCAAGGGACCAAAACAGGCCGTGCACTAATTCATTCCAGTTTTGGTCACCTTCATTACAAATGGACACTGAGCTCTTTAGTCCGCAAAATTCAGTGCTGCTCTGCTTCACACCTTCAGCACATCTGAAGGGAAACTCACAATGGTTCCTGAACAATTTGGACAAAGTTCCTGGGGAAAATTCCCTCTCTTCCCAGTAGTTCTCCTTTCAGCCAATCGGCATCCACTGATTCCAACTTGACAATCATATCTCCAGCCTTGAAATAAAAAGATTGTTGTTTACGACAAAGATGGGTAAAATTTAGTGTGATAAATACCACTTCCCATGCAGTATGGTAGAAGCTAAAGGTTGTGATAAATATAATAATACTTGCATTTGATACATAGCATTTCACATCTTCTAGATGTGAATTGACTGTATATTTATGGACAAAACATGGCAGCCAATTGTGCACAGCAGTGACCTCAATCTTGTATTTAAATCCCTCCACTTCACTGCATCCCCTAAGTCTCTAACCTCCTCTCCCCTCACAGCAGCACCCGCTGCCTCTGCTCTACTGGGTCTAGCCTCCTTCCTCGTCCCCCAAATCCTCTACACCATTGGAGGCTGTGTCTTCAGCTACTATACCCACTCAATCCCTTCACCTCACCATCTCCTTGCCAGATTTCACTGGCTCCCTGTCCCTGAGAGGATCGACATCCAAGATCCTCACCTTTGTTTTCAAGTCCCTTTCTCTCCTCTGCACCCCCCTACCTCTCTGATCTCCTCTCCCCAAACCAGCACCCGCTGCCTTCGCTCCACCGGGTCTGGCCTCCTCCATGTCCCTCAAATCCTCTGCTCAACCCTCAGCGGTTGTACCTTCAGCCACTACGCCCCAAGGCTCTGGAACTCCCTTCCTTACTCCCTTTGCATCACCCCCTCTCTTCCCAGTTTCAGGTCACAGTTAAAGACCTTTCTCTTCGACCGCGCCTTTGGTCATCTTTCTACCCCTGCTCCGGTCCCGGGATCCGCTATTGTGAAGTGCTCTGAGATGCCATCCAGCGTGGAGGGCACTATATAAATCAAAGTTGTTGTTCCATTTTCAGGTCATGCCTGAAGATCTTTCTGTTAGATCATGCCTATGGTCACCTTCCCCTGGCCTCTGCCCTGGGCTCCACTATTGTGAAGTGCTCTGTGATGCCATCTGGCGTGGAGGGCGCTAAATAAATGCAAGTTATTGTTGTCCCCCCAAACAGCTGTGGATTCAAAATGAACAATTTTTGGTGGGAGGGATTATTATTAGTTATATGGAGTAAGGAAACATGTCCAAGGTTTCACCCTGCCTGGAACTGAACCCAGGTCTCTCGCTTGCAATGCAAGTGCTCTAACTACTGAGCTACAGGACTCCATAAATTTATCTTTGAAGTTTGGACGAAAGGGTAAGGGGGAAAAGACTTAAGTGTGAGTATATGGAACTCAGTTTCACCCTATTTTGGTTTCAAATCTTTGAGGTTTTAAATGGTGTGAAGGAACAGAGAGACCTGGGGATTTGTGTTAGTGACTCGTTGAAGGTGGCAGGACAGGTAGACAAGGCTGTTAAGAAGGCTATGGGATACTAGGCTTTATAAATAGGGGTATAGAATACAAAAGACAGGAAGTGCTGACTAACCTCTATAAGACTTTGGTGAGGCCTCAGCTGGAATAGTGTTCAATTCTGGTCACCACACTACAGAAAGGATGTGAAGACATTGGAAAGGGTACAAAGAAGATTTACTAGGATGGTGCCAGGATTGAGGGACTTCAGCTATGAGGAGAGGCTAGATAGGCTAGGGTTATTCTCTCTGGAGCAGAGAAGATTGAGGGGAGACCTAATAGAGGTTTATAAAATCATGAGGGGTTTCGACAGGGCAAATAGAGAAAAACTATTTCCACTCGTGGGCGAATCTGTGACTCGTGGTCACAGATTTAAAATAGTTTCAAGGCGAAGTAGAGGGGAGCTGAGGAGAATTTTTTTCACTCAGCGAGTTGTTCGAATCTGGAATGCATTGCCTGAAAAGGTGGTGGAGGCTGATTCGATAACAACTTTTAAAAGGGAATTAGATCTTTATTTAGGGAGAACAGGTCTATTAGGCTATGGGGAGCGGGCAGGGCAGTGGGATTGAATCGCTCTTTTCAAAGAGCCGGCACAGACTAGATGGGCCGAATGGCCTCCTTTTGTGCCGTAAAATTCTATGAATCTATGAATCTAGGTTACATTGGCAATATTTAACAATATTTCCATTGGCATACCTCTACCAAATTGTTAATGAAGGGAAATTAGATTTATGTAATGTTTGGATCTAGTGGGTAAAGTTGCCATTCAGCAGACTATACAGAGAGAATAAAAAACAGGTTTTTGTATCAGTCTAGGAAGGTAGTTTGAGGTGCTAATCACAATCCAGACACTGCTGGAGTGTGTAGATGGGGGTTTACAGTGTCAACCTCAGATGGGATACCTCCTGTGGTCAAAATAACCATCCAACAATCGGCTGCCATCGTTCACACAGCAACAATGACCACTGAAGGGCAACAAGCACTTTATGGAGTCATGTCCCAATGCAAGTTGAACATCTTCAGGAGAGGAGTATTTTTCTTTAAAAAGGGAGGAAAAAAAACATAGCAGCCAATTGCGCACAGCCGTGTCCCACAAATAGTCATTGTTCGAGTGACCAAGTTTTTTAAAAAAAAGGGATTATTATCCCCGGGAAAGCAATCCGCAAATCGACTAATAGCCATTTCCTACGTTCTGCTAGGTCAACAACCATGCGGAGTAAGGAAACTTATCCAGCGTAAGTGGTGCCAATGTTGGCTTATAGCACAGCATAGGATTGAACAATCTGTGTGAAATTGCAGATTTTACCAGATCAAAATGAAGACCTACTGTTTTAAATTGTTTAAAGAATTATTGAAATGTACTTCTGCCTTCCATTGCTGGGAAAGGTTTCTACCATTAAATAAAGAATTCAACAGAAGACAAATTATACTGTATTGAGCACGGCATACCTTAAAAGCGAGCTCATCTTCATTCTCCCCATCAAAATCATACAATGCCTTGGCTTCGCCTCTCTTGTTCCCAAAGATCTGTTGTTTTACTGAATTCATGGTTCCTGAAAAAAAATGTAGCCAGTCACTGATTTCTGATTTATCCTGAACAACTGCACAAATGTTCAGAATGAACATTTTTAGAATTTTGCAATCGTCTGTCACAAACTCCCAGGTTCATGACGACAGTACCTGAACTGAATTGAACAAATGCAGTTGGGAATATTCCCTCACACCCATTCAGTTTCCCTTTGTACCACTCGGAGTCTAGCTGTTCCATAATCAGGATCCGATCTCCTTGTTTAAATGACAGGTCGTCAGGATCTTCCGCTTTGAAATCATAAAGTGCTTCACACCATTCTGTGCCCAAGTCTCCAGCCTGCAGGAATTACAGTGCAAATTCTGATCAGTGTGTTTATCAACAGAAAGAGGCTCCCAAATGCTTCCTTATGCATAAAGACAGATGCAGCAATAAAGTCCCCATAGACCAGAAGACCATAGGTTCGAATCTAGCCTGTGCTGACAGCAGCTGGACTCAGTCAAGGCAGATGATGAAGCTGTACAAATGACCTCAGAAGAAGCAGACATCCATTATTCAAGTGGCCAATCTTCATGAGTGACCCTTGACACTGCTGATAAGTTAGACAGCATCAAGGCGGGTCAGATCTTGGGAGTGCTGTAGCACAGTGAGCATTTGTCTCACAAGCGGGTGACCTGGGTTTGATTCCTGGCAGGGCGAAACCTTGGGCAAGTTTTCTTACTCCACATGCCTGATAATAATTCCTCAAGAAGAAAAAAATAATAAATTAACTTCAATCACTTCAATCCACAACTGTTTGTGAGACACTGCTGTGCGCAATTGACTGCCACATTTCACCATAAGTATATTGTCAATTCACTTTACAGTAAATCCTGTGAAGCGTTTTGAGACGTCTAGAAGACTGAAAAGTGCTATGTCAAATGCAAGGATGATTATTTTTATCATCATCATGTTCTCATTAGGTGTCCACATGCATTCAACACCAGCAGAGGTCTCTGTTTAGCAGGGAAACCCAGGCTAATTTTAACTCTTCACCACCACTATTTCCATGGATAGGAGCAGTTAACTAAGCACAAAAGTGGGAATCTATATATCTTAGGACAGACACACAGAGAGCATTTTTCTATAAATTTACTTGGGAATGGACAGGTTCACCTAGACAGTCCTAAAGGACATATGGATGTGAAACCTGCTGGCCTAAAAACACAGAACCGTACTTGCTCTACTAGGTTTGATTGTGTATTGTTGCATTTTGCTGTGATACACAACCAATCCAATACCATGGGCAGATTAGGTCGCACATGTATACTGCAGGAAACTAGCTGTGGATCATAGTGCATTTGCTTTGTAATCAAACCATAATTATAACAATGAGTACTTTGACAGCTGCTGTATGCAATATCTTAACATCCACTTGAACAGGTATCCAGAGTCTCGTTTTAACATCTCAGATGAACGAAGGATGGCAGCACCAATGCAGGGCTTTCCAGTAGTTCAAGTCAGTTTTGAACACAGATGAATTCAGGTGAAACAACTGCAGGCAACTTAGTGACATCAAAGATGGGTCTTTGACTCCAAAATAGTCTTACCTGACTGGTCACGGGGGTGGCTTCTGCCTTGCCACTCTCAGATGTGCCAAAACCTAAAGGAAATATAGTTTTAAAATAAGTTTAAGCTACAGGAGGTATACCTTGCTGACAGTGAAAACACAATTTCAAAGCTTCAGGCTACTGACATGGCTTTTGACAAAAAGGTGATGAATCTGACTGCTCTAATCGCCCTGTCTACACAATTCCTGGCAACTGCACAGAATAAATGCATCCTTCTCGTAGGCCATCTTGCCAAACAACAACAACAAAATTACATGTATAGAGCATCTTTCAAGTCAGGAGAACGTCCCAAGGCGCTGAACAGTCAGGTCGGGACCCGAGCAGGTGGGGGGAAGGGTTGGGGTAAGGGGAAGGAGAGTAGAAGGTGGAAGAGTTAGGAGGGGAGCAGAAGGCATGGTCGAAGGGGAAGGTCTTGAGACCGACCTTGAAGGAGGAAAGAGAGGAAGTGAGGTGAAGGGATTGCGGGATGGAGTTCCACAGTGTGGGAACAGAGAGGCTGAAAGCCAGGCCACCAATGGTGGGTCGGTTAGGGTGGTGGATGCGGAGCAGGCCAGAGCCTGCTGAGCAGAGAAGACGGGTGGGCTGATAGGGAGACAGCAGGTCAGAGAGATAGGCGGGGGCAGAGCCGCGAATGGCCTTGAAGGCGAGGACGAGGACAAACATCATGTGGATGCATCAGATAATGAGCTCCTCTCACATCATCAATGTAAATCCTTCCTACATATCCTGAGACTATCCCCTAAGCTTGGTAACACGTGCCTAATACTTTCTGGGTAAGCAGGGTTTGCATCCCTCCAAGGAGAGAGGGTACATTCCATACTAAACATAAGGAAATTAACTCGAACACGCATAACAGGTGGATCTCTTAGTCTTTGATTTGAATACAGATCTCGAGCATCATGAAGGGATTTTACATGTGTCACTTGACTAGCTAAAAGAGACGCTGCAATTGCTTAGTGACTAGCAGTGGCAATGAAAGGCCAACAGGACAATTCACCATTTTAACTCTCGATCATTAATCCACAGAAACCCAGCAGTGTCCACTAGCAAGACAGACATATATTTCTAAGAATTACATTTCTTACATGTATTGGAGTGTCATCAGAACCAGTGAGAAATAACAAGCCATAAAATAAGCATATCTGAGTAACCCAGACTAAGAGTACACTTACCCGCGGACACCGATGTGTTCTGGGAAGTCTGCAATACTGACGTCGGGAGGTCCTCAATAATCTCTACAAAATTCAGTGGAAATGTTCCAACACAACCTTTCAGTTGTCCTCGAACCCATTCCTCATTCAAATACTCTTTCAGTGCAATAACATCTCCTTCGAAGAAAGTAAGCTCATCAGGCTGCTCTCCCTCAAAGTCAAAGCGAGCCACACATCGAGGTCCTCTGCATAAAAGGCAGAATGTCAGGGAGCACAGTACCCACACCCCGACCCAAACTGTTGAAACCTCACATTTACAACCAATGACTTTCACATGTTCACATTTCTAAAACCTTCTCTTATAAATATGTTGTGATGGAATAATGGACACTTACAACAGCGCCGTTCACCATGCACAAAGAATGTTCTCAGAGCACTTAAAGTGGAGGGGATGGCTGCCAAGCATGGGAAGGGTAAGAGGGGGAGGTGACAGTGGATATGGCAGGTCTTAAGGCGTGACTTGAAAACAGATAGAAAGGGAGTAAATCAAAAAATAACAATGCTATTAAATTATTCTAATCACCATATTTAAGATTCAATTTGGTAACTAGTTTAAACTAAAGACAGCTTCATAATTACAGGGATATTGAAGCCAACCTGGTAAGCGAGGAAGACTTATTCACAACTTTCTTTGTATTTCTTTCCTGTAAGCCACTTGCAGGGAGGTCAACCTGGACAAAGGTAAATTAACTGGTTGGTACATTACTTATTCTCAAAGATAATAACTCTTGCATTTCAGATTAGTGCTTTAACACAGTGTCAAAATGTCTCAAAGCATTTCACATGATTTACTGTAAAGTGTAATGGTTTTGCATTGATATGTGAACATTTGTTGATACAATAAAGTTTACCCGTTATACCATTAAGTCAGAAAGCAAAAGTTTGTTAAAGGCAATCCCCTAATGATTCACATCCACAGTAACGCAACACTCATTCTTATATGATACAGTGCCTTTCAAATCAAGAGGATGTGCCAAAGCGATTCACAAGATATATTGTAAAGTGCGTTGGCCACTGGGTGAATGCAGTGGCCAATTCAAGTTTATCAATGTTCCACACACATCCATGGAATGAGTAACAAATTTGATTTGTGGGGTTGTTGTCCAAGACACGCTGAGACTTTTTTTTTTTTTTTTTTTTTTTTTTTGAGTAGTGCAATTTAACATCCAAGTGAACAGGCATCTATTTAATGTCTCATCCGAAGGACGACAACTCTGATAATACAGCACACCATAGCACTGCACTGGAGTAGCAGCTTACACTGATGTGATTTATAAGTCCCGATGTTGGGCTTGAAACCACAACCCTATGACTCAGAGGTGACAGTGCTACCACTGAGCCAAGCTGATTCATAGTAAAAATATAAGGCACATGCACCTCATGACTGGCATTGAGCATGCCAAGGGAGAAAGCTGGAAAGATCTGGGGTGAAACAGGTTATACATACTACAGTAAAAGCCCGTTTATCCGGCACCCTTGGGACCTGGCCAATGCCAGTTAAAGTGCGTGCTGGATATTCGGCTGAAAAAGCAAAAAAAAAGAAATGCATTTTCCCGGATTAATTCCGGTTAATCGAATGCCGACCTTTTTTTTTTGCAATGTCGGTTATACAGAGTTACGGTTGATCGGGTGCCAAATAAACAGGCTATTACTGTATATACTAATTGAAAGCATGTAATACTAACCAATTACAGTAAAAGCCCATTTATCCAGCACCCGATCAACCGCAACCTGGCAATGGCCAGGTCCCAAGCGTGCCGGATAAACAGGCTTTTACTGTAGTATGGCTAATTGGTTAGACAATATCATGCAGAAACAAACTGTTCACTAGCCAGTCTGTAGATATGAGGTTATAAAGTTTTCTTGCCCTGATTTCTGGATTGATGTTACGATTGGCATTTGACAAATTACACAGGTATTGTCAAATCAGCAACTTACAACAACTTTGACAAAGCTAGCTGGGAAAATTCCAGTGTGTCCTTTGCATTTCCCACTGAACCAGTCTTTATCAAGTTTTTCCAACAGATACACAGCATCTCCGGCCTTCAGATTCAGTTCATCATTGTGCTCTGGGGGTAAAAAGGAAAATAGATACTGGTCAATGCATCTCCATTGAATTATATATAAATTAACCCATTCCCTTCAGACCCAGATGAGATCAAAATATGTGAGGATTACAGCTTCATCTCCCCGAACCAATAATTCAATTTTTAAACTACAGTCCCTGTGGTATTGATTATGGCCAGAGGAAGACATTGACCAGCCTTTACTCATTGGATTCTCACACCCTGGTCATTACCTGCTATAAAGTCATGCAGCACTGTTGCG
The DNA here is from genome assembly GCA_035084275.1 of Hydrolagus colliei. NCBI lineage: Eukaryota > Metazoa > Chordata > Chondrichthyes > Chimaeriformes > Chimaeridae > Hydrolagus > Hydrolagus colliei. The sequence continues at coordinate 72,747,770 of CM068742.1, forward strand.
TGGGGAGCATTTCGGTCTCCATCTGGCTGTCTTTGTGGAGAAGGTTTCTAACAAAACAGAATAGGACACAAGTGAGATTACAGGATCAAGATGGCTTGTACGGTACATAAACCTAGCAAGTCACCAGCAACTGACCCTCCTCCTCTTTGAAGAGTTGCAATTCAGAACAATCCTAATCCAAAAAACAGAAAGGAACTTAATTTCATTAACTTCATTCCTTTCTCACCTGTCCAATCATTTGTCTCCCATCTCTCCCCACTACCACCCCACCATCACTGAATACCACCAAAAGAAAGTAAAATTGTCCCATGATTATTCTGCCTTTTCTTCAAGTTTTAAGCAACTACATCCCTAACCTCTGGAAATCCTTCCCTGTATCTCATCCCCCTTTATCAGTCTTTAAATCCTGCCTAAAATCCTACTCTTCAACCATAGTTGTCATTCCCCAACTCACTCAGCATCTGATAGTGTTCTGAAGTGTTCTAAAATATTATTCAATGTGAAAGATGCTCTGTAAAATTGAGGTTGATGTGTTGTAAATGGGTTTACCGACCTTGCTTGGCACCTTCACTTGGTCGTCATCCAATGGAGTGATTATCTTCATATGAGACTGAAGAACCTTGCCAGTCTCCAGGCCCTTCTGGCACTGGAGAGACTGACCATCAACACGACGCTGGAGAACCAGAACATCACCACGCTATCAAGAGGGGGAAAAAAGACAGAAATATACAATTAATGGTTCAGTCTTGGGGTTTTCCTTGCATTTAACCAGAAGTAGGAAACCAATTGTTAGTCGATTGGCAGATTGCTTTTCTGGGGGTAATAATCCCTTCAAAATAAATCAATAATAAATAGTTATTTGGTCACTCAATCCAGGACTGTTTGAGGGACGCTGTTTCGTGTAATTGGCTGCCAGTTTCGCCCACAAAATAGTTAATTCACATTACAGTATATTTGGTGAAATGCTTTGGGACGTCTCAAAGACATGATAATGTGCTAAATTAAATGCAAGAATTGTTATTATTGTCATATAATACTCCAGATATTCACCACAAAGTTCCACCATCAATCCAAGCTGTGCACACAAATCAATGACATTAATATTAAAGTTTACTTTTTAACAATGGTGGCAGAAAAATTATCCTTTTGTCCACAATTCTCTTTCCAGTCTACAAGATTCCAATGGGATCATAATCACTATTGTCAAATGGGCATTTTTCATGCGTGATCCAAGAGCGAGTGGTTGTCCAATATCATATACATACACGCACCCAAACTCCTGCCTGAGATATCAGCTGACCCAGAAAATATCAGGGTGCACTGGTCACCTCACCTGGAAGGACAGGTCTCCTGGGGTCTTGGAATTTATCTCACACTCAGCAATCCCGTGCGGTACTGGCAGCTAGGAATAAGTAAAATCAAAAGCTCAGAATTGCTCATTCCAACCTGAATATCTGGTTTCGAAGTTCCATCTATGGAAAGACCTGGGTACAATTCCCAGCAGGGAATTGTACAATTCCCAGCAGGGAATTGTACAATTCCCAGCAGGTCGAAACCTTGGCCACATTTCCTTACTCCACACAACAACAATTTATATCGCGCCCTCCAAACCGAATGGAGTCTCAGAGCGCTTCAGCCACACAATAATCCCTCAAGAAGAAAAAAAAGCAATAATAAATTGGTCATTTCAATCCACGACTGTTTGTGGGATGCCACCATGCAAACTTGGCTGCTGTGTTTTGCCCTCGTATATACAGTCACTTCACTTTACAGTATATTCTGTGAAGCGCTTTGAGATGTCTAGAACTCATGAAAAGCGCTACATCAAATGCAAGGATTATTATGAAGTGCTAAATGCTTCACTATACATCCATCCCACGATGACCATATTCAGGACAGGGCCCCTTGGAACGAGAGCTGCCCAAGTATAGCTTCACTATGAATGCTGGTCTACCATGAACACCACAGGTACAGACATCCAGTGTCTGATGCTACATCTAATGGCCGATTCCGAGATCATCAGCCTGCCACTAATGTCAGTTCCTATACGCAGGTGCTTATGCAGGAAACACCGCTGATGTCACTTTACAAAATGTTGTAACAGTCCTGCCCTGTACCTAGAATTGATTTGCCATTACACATACCACATCGTGCTCCTAGTTTGCTTGCAATGGCGAGGCAGGTTGTACCTGTCCTGTATTGTCGATGTAATGTATTCGCATTATCGTAAAATTGTCCTAAGATTATTCTGCCGTTCCTTTAAGTTTTAAACAACTACACCCCTTAACCTCTGGAACTCCCTCCCTATGGATTCGCAGTGGATTACCATGTATTGATTGTACAGTGGGTGCCCAGGATTTGGACGAGGCGGGAGATCAGGACGTTTCTTCTGTAGGACTTGACTCTTCGATTTGCTCTTCCCAGGGGCACTCGGACTGTTTTTTCCAGCGTCGGTGTTGAATATTGCCAATTCGGACTTGGAACGCTTGAGTGAGTTAGGTGCAGCTGTAATCTTTGGTGGGGGCGGCCTTGCTGGGCCCACTTTAGCCGTTGGACGACGAACAGGAGGGACTTTGCCTGCAGGTGGCCTGTAGTGAGACAGCAATAACAATAGTCTGAAGGGAAAGTTGGCAGGTCTTGTACAGGTAAATAAAATGTAAACAAAGCTCTTGTTCCAAATTTCCACTCAAACATGAATATTCATAATTATGCTTCAGCGACTGCTTAGAGATAGTTCTTAAATCAACACATACTGTATTTTTTCCTCCTAATATGCTGAAAATAGCCTTGCAGATATAGACTATTAATCTCTGTGGCAGAATAGGTAAAAATAGGAATTACAATTTTGCACTTCTAATCGTGAGGTCAAACACACATTGATTTATTACAGGGCTCCTTAATAAGGAAACTGTAGATATGGCCCATTAATTTCCAGCATCTCAGTGTTGATGTTATTTCCTTACACAACAGAGTTCCTATGAGTTGTATTATACAGTATATACCTATTATAAAGTACAAACACATACCGCTCATTAGAGAGAATACAGCACAAATGTAAAAGCCCGTTTATCCAGCACCCTCGGGACCTGGCCAATGCCGGTTAAAGCGCCTGCCGGATATTCGTCCAAAAACGCAATAAAATAATTTTTTTTTAATTTAAATGCATTTTTCCGGATAAATTCCGGTTAATCAAAATGTGGACTTTTTTTGCGATGCTGGTTATATGGAAGTTACGGTTGATCGGGTGCCGGATAAACAGGCTTTTACTGTACTAGGATGTTACTAGGAATTAGTGGATAAAGTGTACATACAGCTATCAAGAAAGATTGGACAGGTTGAAGCTTTTCTCGCAATACAATACAATTATTTATGAAAGGATTTAATAAGATGAATGTTGATATGATATGCTATTTCTAGTTAGCGAATCCAAAACAAGGGGCACACATATAAGCTATGGCAGCAGCATATCTAAAAGGGAGTTTTAAGAAGAACTTCTTTAACATAGAGGATGCAAATTGCATCAACATGTTTGCATATACAAATAAGGGGATGTAGAGGTGAAAAGTTGAGGGGAATAGGAGATGTGGAGGATAAATACAGTCAACCAATAGTTGGGCCAAATAGCCCATTTCCATGTTGCAACATCCTACATAATTCTATGAGTCAACATGACTTCCAGTGACGTAAAGTATTCCCTCACTGTGGAATCCTGCTGGAAGTCAATCGAATGTTAAACACCATAGGTGCACCAAGTCTTTTGTATGTAAAAAAATGTTCCATCCAAAATACTAAATTCCTTATGTCTCGTTTATGGTCCCTGGATTCCATCTAAAGTGTCTGGATTGATGGTCAATCTATTTCATAACCTTGAAGACATCTATCGGGACTCCTCTATTCCAATGAGAACAAGCTCATGTACGTGCTCCCATATTTCTAAAACATGCTTCATCCAGATTACCAATCTCGGTACTCTTCTATGGAGACAAATGCTCTTCCTGACATGAAGCAACTCAAAATTCCAGAAAAGGCATGGCAAATACCTTACAAAGCAAGAATACAACCTCTTTGGATTTGTACTCTATGCCTCTGCTAATAATTTAGGAATGTCTGAAGAATGTGCTGTAAGCAATGATCTGATAACAACAACAACTTACACTTATAAAGCGCCTTTCACGTCAGGAGGACGTCCCAAGGCGCTGCACAGGACGCGTGTGACCCGAGCTGGGAGGGGAGTGTACGGGGAGGGGTGAAACACGTAGGAGAGGTCGAACAATTCTGGGTGGAACAAAAGGCACGGTCGAAGAGGAAAGTCTTCAAACTGGCCTTGAAAGATGAAAGGGAAGAAACAAGACGGAGGGATTGGGGGATGGAATTCCACAGGGTGGGAGCGGAGAAACTGAAGGCCCGGCCTCTGATGGTGGAGCGGTTCGGGCGGGGGGCTTGGAGCAGGCCAAGTGCTGCTGAACGGAGGGTCCGGGTGGGCTTGTAGGGGGAGAGTAAATTGGGGGAGAGATATTGATTTATCCACATTAATCTCTAGACCTCTCTCCTGATATACCATGATTTCATTTTGGTTACACCTTTCACTTAATTCCATTAAACTAAACCTCCCACTTTTCAGATCTACTCTAAAGCACGAGTTGCAGCTTCTGTTCAGTAATTATCCGAGAGGTTTCCTCTTGTATTGTACCTGAAACTGACAAATCTGCAGGTACTCACCAAGGTTTGGTATCAGGTGGTCCTGGCCCATCAGAAAGTTCCTGAAAAAAAAAAAACTTGCAGTTACACAATGGATTTTACATCAAAATAAATCTCAGAGATTTACAAATTCAAATTAATTCGAATAATACCTATATCTTGCATTTGATACAGCACCTTTCATAACATTTTAAAGTGCTTCAAATGTAAATAATAATCCTTGCATTTGACATAGTATCAATATCTCAAAGTGATTCACAGAATATACTGTAAAGTGAATTGACTATTTGTGGGAGAAACGCAGAAGCCGGTTGCGCACACCAGTGTCCCACAAACAGTCGTGGATTGAAATAACCAATTTTTATTTTTGTGTTTTTTGGGGGATGGATTATTATTAGGCGTGTGTGTGGAGTAAGGAAACTTGCCCAAGGTTTCGCCGTGACCTGCCTGGATTTGAACGCAGGTCTCACTCTTGTAAGGCAAATGCTCTAACCACTACGCTACAGGAGTTCCAAATAATACTTTCAGACACGTCAAGGCAACAGAACAAGACAGCATAGGATAGATACCAGGAAATCTTTACATGAGGGTCATTAATGATGGGAATATGTAGCTGGGAAGGGTAGTTGAGGTCAGCACATCTTGATGCTGTGAAAAGATTATAGACGATAGGGTGGAAGAATGGGATTAAATGGCCAAAGGGTATTCTGCATCCCAATTTTTCTTGTGATTTTGGGATGTCTGACTGACATATCGTAACTGCAACCTCTTTGTCTATGAGGAAGTAGTAGATTCATCATTTTAGTTTTGTGGCTGATTGCATTTTGCAGCATAATTTACATATAGAAATGTTCTACAAATATGAAAATAAGTAATTAATTTTATTTGAGGGATTGTTGGCCTCCCACATTGGGAGAAACACCCTTCTCTTCAAATATTAGAGCACTACACTACCCTGTAATGATAACAAAATTGTGTCAAATCATGATAGCATAAAACCTTAGCACCCAAGACTGTTCAACTCATTCATTGATTCAAATTATATCGCCCTTACGTTTCCAGATAGGTTTGCCTGCTCCTTTACATTGTAACACCCGCCACTCTTCATTCATATTCTCTTGAACCTTCCAGTTTTTGCACAATTGACCTTTCATAAAGTAAATTATCCTCTTAATTCAAATACTGTACCTCCAAACTGAATCTTAGCAAGCACTAGTGACATGGAAAATAGTCAGGGTTCCACTTTGCCCACAAAATAAACATCAATTTAATTTACAATATATTCTGTGAAGCTCTTTGACAAATCTCAATGATGGGATAAGGTGCTATACCAATGCTATACCAAATTATTAGCGATAATAGACCAGGATTACACAAATCAGAGCTACAAACTGCACAGTCAGAATCTAGAGAGTATGTAAGGTCAGAGGCACAGCACATTCCTTTTTGTAAGCTTGAATGCACACTGATGTCATTGCTCTCTCCAGTAAATGAAATAGATTCTCCTCTAACAAGCAACTCTTCCGATCTTCCACCAATCCAAAAATAAACTGTGCCTTGGGACGTCCTCTCAATATGAAAGGCACTCCCAAAAAATTATTTTGTTGTTGTTGTGCCTCTGCATTTTGCAGTCTCAAACATTATCCCATGGCTGCAAACATTTAAATCATCACAGCCCAAACTCCCACTAAACAACAGGTGGCTGCACATAAAACAAGCTTTTATTGAAGCACAAGGATGTATAATCGCTTCCATATAGCATATCCTGCTAGATATATTTTAGGACCTGTAAGTTGGACTGTGCAAGATAGCCATTTATTTGCTCCGATATTCAGATTCAATGTAAAACATAGCCTGTACTAAGATCATAGGAAAACACGAGACTATTTAACCATGCAGCCTGTTCCAATTTATTCAATCTTGTCAGATCTCTTAATCTTGGTTACCTGCTGTTTAGCCATACCCTTCAATATTGCTACTGTCCATCTTGTGTGTCTCTCTTAAAACATTAATAATAATCACATCATCAAGACTTCTCAAAGCGCTGCACGCCGAGTGTACTGTATAGTGAATTGATTATTATTATTTGGGCACTATTAACATCCCTATTAATCCCAAGGCTTTCTGGGGCAGAAGATGTCACACACCTGTGTGCCTGAAGAAATCAAATGGATCAACCTAGCCTGGAGCTGTGATATTAAAAAAATCTGCTTACCATTGATATTCAACCCCATGGTCAATTTTGTAAATATTTGTATAAAGAGAATGCAGTGAATCAAGAGAATTAGTGGATCTAAATTATCACCACTGTGATGCAGACTACAATTTACTCTGTTATTGGATAAACCACTTAGTGATCATTTAAAGTGTCCACAGCATCTCATATTGTACAAGGATTTGTGATAGCACAGGTATGTGGAGGGTTCTTCAGTTTCAATTTGGAAGAACTGCATCAAACCAGTTTCCAAATCAATACATTCTGTGAAGCACTTAGAGACATCTAGAAGATGTGAAAAAGCTCAAATGCAAGGATTATTATTAGTAGTGGAGTCCTGTATCTCAGTGGCTAGAGCACTCGCCTTACAAGTGAGAGACCTGAGTTCAATTCCAGGCAGGATGAAACCTTGGGCAAGTTTCCTTACTCCACATACCTAATAATAATCCCTTAAAAAACAAATTGGCCATTTCAATCCACGACTATTTGTGGGACTAATATGTGCAATTAGTTGCTACATTTCACCCACATATTTACAGTGAATTCACTTTACAGTATATTCTGTGAAGTGCTTTAAGACTCTAAAAGACATGAAAAGTATTATATCAAATGCAAGGATTTTTATTATTCCAAATGCAGATAGTTTGGAAATTTTCCAAGATTTTGAGGACTCTTGAATTTTGAGACAAAATGTTCTGACAGGCTAAGACTCTGTGGATAGGAAAATTTCATTTCACAGAAATTGAAAGTTTGATAGGCTGACACCTAGTATTAGAGGATTGAACAATGAGAAATTATTAGACAAGCTCTCCAGTCTTGAAACAAGTCACATCAGAGGGTACCTTCTAAGATCTGGAATGGGATTGAGAAAGTAAATTGTGAACAAAACTCTTAAGATGCCCCAAAACAGCAGAACACAAAGGCAGAGAGGTAGGAAGGCGACTGAAGGCATGGTCGAAGAAGAGGGTCTTGAGACAGGCCTTGAAGGAGGGAGTAAGGTGAAGGGATTGTAGGATGGAGTTCCAAAGTGTAGCGGCAGAAGGCCCAGATAGTAGGGTGTGTTGAGCATGGAGGACATGGAGCGGGCCAGAGCCTGCTGAATGGTTGGAGTGGGCAGGTTGAAAAGGGGCTTTCAGGTCAGAGAAGCAGGAGGGGGCAAAGCTATGGAGGGCCTTGAAAGTGAGGACAAGTAACTTGAATTTAATCCTCTGAGGAATGGGGAGCCAGGTGAGAGTGGGGTCAAAGAACCTGGTGAGGACACGAGCTGCAGAGTTTTAGATGATCTGCAGCTTGTGGAGGGAAGAGGTCAACAAGGATGGAGATGCTGTAGTCGAGCCTAGAGGTGACAAACGTGTGCCGAGTATAGCATCGGCTTTGAAGATAACTTTCACAGTTTTAAAATTGCATTTGCTGGCTCGAGTTTCCTGATTTGATTTGAAGTAATGTTTCTGCATTCGTCCTCTCTGGATATATATAATACATGTAAATCTAACAATACAATCCCCTATTCCCCCTCCATTCACCACAGCAGCCTTCTTTTTAAGACCCCACATCTTCTCTAATCTTGCTCATCCCCCTATACCCTGGGGATCAGATTTTCCTTTTCTGAATCAAACCTTTTACTTTTATTCTCCTCTCCCCATACACCCAGCCCCAGGTGTCTGGGCTCACACATAAATATGTTTGGGTGAAGCTAGTAAATCAATGACTTTAGAGGAAAATAAAACAATCTGTCAGATTTGGAAAGGTTCAGGAAGCTAAGTTCTTACCATAGCTGCAGCTTTATTCAGAACGCTGGGCTTCCGAGCAGATAAGTTACCAACGGGAGTCACCAGAGGTAGAGGGGGAGGTGGACTTAACAGGTCTTCTGAGGATACTGCAGAAAAGAACAAACGTATATGTTCAGAAACAACATTACATAGAGCATAGTACAATATACAATAACAATACTTTTATTTGATATAGAGCCTCATCACTTCAAGATAGTTCACAGGGTGTGTGAGCTTGGCTCATTGGTAGGACTTCCATACTCAAATCAAAAGGTTGTAAACTCAAGTCCCACATTAAGACTTGAACTCACGTCATTTAAGATGACATTCCAATTGAGTGCTGGGGAAACATTGCTTTGTGAGAGGAGCCATTCTTCAGGCGAGACGTTAAACGAAAGTCCCGTCTGGCTGCTCAGGTAGATATTAAAGATCCTATAACATTATTTGAAAAGAGAAGGGAGTTTCTGCTGGTGTCTTGGCCAACGCACCAAATAAATTTGCTGTGTGCAATTAGGCTGCTGCATTTACCTACAAATACACTCAATCCCATTACAGTAAAATTCTATGAAACCCTTTGGGTCATCCTCCCAATGTGAAAGGCACTATACCAATGTAATGATTGTTATTATATACCGTAAAGTGTGTGATGCTGTATCTTGTGTGCAAATCCCACAAACTGCTAATGGAGAGAAAGCAATATTAGCCAGGGCACTGGGATAACACTTAAATAAAAACTACATTCCTTTATCAAATAGTGCCATGGGAAGCAGGTGGGACCTTGGTTAAACATTTCCTCTGAAGAACGGTACCTCTGTTAATGCAGCATAGTCCTTGCGTAGCCCTGCAAATTCCAAGTCCAATGTGGAGCTTGAAATCATAACCTTCTTTCTAGCAAATGAGCCAGGATGACATGCTTTCAAGTGCAAGTATCATTATAATATATATGAATGGTTGCAGCCAGAATTCAAGTTGACTGCTAAGAAATTAAAAAGGTCCAATCAAAAAGGTACAAAATGTACTTTATAAATCAAAATCAGCTTGTTAAAATGTTAATTTTCTCCCAAAAGTGTTCCAGGGGAGATCATTTTTCAATAGTTTAAATCGTGTAAGAAAGCATTCGAGATTCTTCTCAATGGTATTAAAATCAAATCTGAATGCTATCCTATGTTAGTTCAGAATTGTTTATCTATGTAATCCTCAAATTTGCATTTGTACAAGACCTTGGGCAAGTTTCCTTACTCCACACGCCTAATAATAATGAAGTCCCTGTAGCTCAGTGGTTAGAATCTAAGAAGTGAGACCTAGGTTCAATTCCAAGCAGGGCGAAACCTTGGATAAGTTTCCTTACTCCACATGCCTAATAATAATCCCTCAATAAAAACAGAATAATAAATTGGTCATTTCAATCCTTGACTGTTTGTGGGATAGTGCTGTGCGCAATTGGCTACCATGTTTCGTCTATATACAATATAATCTGTGAAGTGCTTTGAGACATGTAGAGGTTAAAAGTACGATAACAAATGCTATCATGTTGACTATGGTGATTAGTCCTCCTGACCATGAAAGGCGCTCTATAAATGTAATTTTGTAGTTTTGTTGTTGTATTAGGTTCAGTGCATCCTGACGTTCATCTCAATCTAAGACAACAATGTGGATTTTTATAGCACCCTCCACGCTGGACGGTGTCTCAGAGCACCTAAATAGATGATAACAACAAAATTACATTTCTATGGCGCCTTTCACATCGGGAGGATGTAAACCCACATACAAGACTAACATGTGCTACTATTTGCACCTGCATTTGCCAACACAGCGAGTTCAGAACCCTTACTGTGCCAAAGGAACACACCTATCTGAGGAACGCACCACTTCCAACAAAAAAGGAAAAAAAAAATACACAAGTAGAGTCACTCTGGGTGCTATCTTACGACCAGCTCATGAGATTTACTGTGAGCGCTAGAAGCAGGTTACCTGTCTGGCCTCTTGACCAAGGATTTAGTTTGCATCAGGAGCAGATTTGGAAATGGAATAAAGACAGCCATGCATCTTAGCAGGTCAACACACTAGTGGTAATAATAATAATAGCACTTGCAGCTAAACATCTCAAAGCACTTCACACAATGAGTTATTTGAAGTGCAGTAATGTCAAAATTCAATCCCATCAATATTTAGAAGAAATTTTATTGACCTTGAAATTTGAGTTTCCCTTAGCTGAGGATTAAAACCCTGAACTATGTGACTCCAACTGTGAGCTATCCCGAAGGATGATAAACCTAAAGATGGGGGAAGATTTTTTTTAAAATTTTCTACAAACTTTTTTCTACAAAAAAAACATATTTACCTGATTTGTTGGGTATTCGAATGACTGTGGGTTTACGCACTGGAGGGGCTTGCCCTGGTACTGTGTCTATCTTCAGAGTTGCACCTCTGGTCAGTGTCTGAAAAGGATCTGTTTAAAATACATAGCAGAAAATGGACAATGCTTAGAGGCAAACCCAAAACATTACAATGTGAGAAACCTTAGGAGGTCAGGGGTCAGGACCTGAGCATGGAGGTGATTTCATGCCTCGAAGATGTGAAAGGTGCTATATCAAAATCAATGAGTTTTTAAATTATAAATTATCCATGAATTATCCAAGCAATACTCATCATATCACACAGAGGCACAAGTCAGGGAACAGGAGTTGGGGAAATATGCAGAAAGCCTGAGTCAGCCAAGCAAAGGATTGACACACAGAATGTAGTACTGGGGACTCCCATCAATGCACATGCGCACAGCAGGATTTAGATAATCAATAAGAATTCACTGACATTACCTACTGTCACTAATGAGGTCACATTATCCCCTGTTGGAGCTACAGGTAAATCATCATCAAAACTGATCAGGTCTTGCCCGCTGCTTGAGATATCTTGTATGGAAGGTGCATGCTGACTGGTTGAAGACCCTTCATCCTGCGCCTTGACGGTCTTTGTCACAGGTGCAACTGAAGGTCTAGGAACTAGAGCAAAGGGCTTGGGTGCAACAACAGGGTGGTTTTCAAAAGACGTGACTCTCTTTGCTACTGTAGGCCTCGGTGCTGGAACAGGTACTTGAAGCTTCCGATCTTCAGGTCGGTCCTTTGGAGCTCGATCTGCTTCATTACTGAGGTGAAAAGAATCATTCGTCCCACCACCACTTGCCTTAACATCAGCGAAGAGACCAACTTTAGATTTCTTGGCTGGCACCGGCCTGAGGACAACTGCTGTGTTTGCAGACTGTGGTTTTGGCAGCAGTACCGGCCCCTGCCTCCCAGCTGCTATAGGTTTGCTTTCAGTCCCTGTAGCAGAATCTCCCAAATTCCTGTCCACCACAGAAGGTTTCAGGGCTAAAGTGGGCTTTGCGTAGGTTACTGCAGGTTTAGGCCCCAAGGATCGAGGGGCGGCTTCTGGTCTTTTTAAAGGCCTTGGAGCACCACCAGGTGTATTTTCGGAATCTGTATGCGTTTCGAAGGCCTTAATCCTTGAATTAATGCTGTGCCCACCACCGTCTCCCATTGTGACTTGGTTATCAGACTTATCTTCTGTAGATGGACCTTGGCAAAATTCGAACAAAGGGGTTCTGTCAGGGTCAGGTAGACTTTTTATATCTTCTCCGTCAGACGTCTCACTTGGAGCTTCTTTCCAAAGTACCTTCAAGTTCACTAAGGACCTGGGCCTTGGTATGGGACGCTCCACAACATCAGTGTTGGTTTGGACACTTTGTACTTTATGGGAACTACTTTCTCCTTGACTAGAACTACTATCTTCTGTGCTGGTACTGCTTTCTGTTAAGATCAGAGGTGCTTCAATTTCTACAGAAGGAACGGGGGTGAGAAACAGTGGCCTGGGCGGTTTCTGTGGTCTCGAAATTGGAACTAGGGAAATGAAAAGATGAAAAAAAAAAACAGGTTTGTAATAAGTTTTCTACACACTTAATAAAAAAAAAGCAAATGAACCTCAGCTAAACAATAAAAAATGGTCTGGAAGTGATAGAGATGGAGTAATCCAATTGAGTGTTTTCCAAGAGGATAATCCAGGAGAGCAGAGCTCCAGCATCACATGAACCTGACGTTAGATAAAGGCTTTAATCCCCTGCTACTTGACATTTTGACAGACTCCCCCATTTTATATTCTGTAGAGTTTGGTTCATGACCACCCATCTCTTTCTAAATCACTAACTGATGCCAAGGTACAAAAAGACTGCATTGCGATTGTGCAGCTCAGTGACAGACCGGCTATTTTGATGGTGATGTGTAGAAGAAAGTGCTACCTTTCTTGAAACATAAAACAAGGGACATACTTTGCATTATAGTCTGTGTGCAAGTTCCAGACGTTCCTGCATTCCTGAGACTAACAGCTGTTCTAAGAGGTTTATGGCAGCTGCTGAAAGAAAGCCCTCATTGCTAAATGACTAAAAGTGTGAGAGCATGTTTCCACCAGTTACTGTACCACCCATTGTTCTCTTGCTGGTTGATGGCTAAGCCCGGAATTCACTTGACTGCTTTTCAGTCGAGAAGGAAATTTCCAGGTGTAGACTTATTAAAAAAAACTGAACACAACGTACTTCAGAGAGGCTACATTCAGCCACCTGCAAGTCACTTCTACTGTTTGCTATGAACCTGGGTGATTCTCTTGCCTGTGCTTGGAGTTGTGCTGCTTATGTTGAGAAGGTTGGCTTCATCGATGCTGGTCTTCGGCTTCTCGATCTCCTGCACAAAGTCGGTCTGGGTTGAGGAACTGGTGGTCGTGCGTCGCGGAGCAGCATTAGCAGTCGTCACAGTAACCTGTTGCTGATTGATTTCACGGATCACCTGCTCATACGATGGGGGAGGCTGCAGACAATGACAATACAAACATTTTATTATAATACTAATCCTTGCATTTGATATAGTGCTTTCCACATCTTCTAGACATCTCAAAGCGCTTCACAGAATATACTGTAAAGTGAATTGACTGTATATTTGTGGGCGAAACGCGGCAGCCAATTGCGCACAGCAGTGTCCCACACACAGTCGTGGATTGAAATGACCAAAAGGTTTTGTTTTTGTTGGACGGTTTATTATTATGCGTGTGGAGTAAGGAAACTTGCCCATGGTTTGGGGCTGGATTTGAAACACTTCACGTTTGTAAGGCAAGTGCTCTAACCACTGAGCTACAGGACTCCACAAAAAAAGAGCACCAAAATACTACAAAAAAAGAAATGTTAATAAAACAAAGAACATCCTCTAATGAACAGGAATTTCTTACTTCTGCAGCAACGGGCTCGTCGATTCGCCACAGTGACCGAGAATGGGCAGTGCCCTGCCTGCAATGGCCCTGCCTGGGAGATGGTATGCAGTCACCTGGGGCTCCGGGATACCAAGGACTAGGACCTATGGGCTCTGCAGATAAGATTGTGATCTCTGGGCGTCTAGGGGAAGATCAAAAAGTTATTTATAACATCCTCTGACATCCTGTCAAAAGTTAAAAAAAAGTCCAGGAAGAAAGTTCTGTAAGCATTCACTTCCCAATATGCAAAACCCCAAATAGAAACTAACACAGAAGTCGCTGGGAACATTCAGCAGGTCAGGCAATATCTATGGAGAAAGGAAAGTGAGTCAACGGTTCAGGTCCACGACAGTTCTGACGAAGAATCGTGGACCCGAAATGTTTCTTCACTTTCCTTTCTCCACAAATGTTGTCTGACCTGCAGTGTATTTCCAGTGACCACATTTAAAAAAAAATATTGCACAGAACTATTTATTTCTTCGCTCCCAATCCAGAAAAAAATAATTGAGTAATAGAATTCTGAAGTGATAGAGTGGCAAATGTTTTGAGACATTTATCCAACAAACTGTACATAAAGGAAGAATCCAGTTACTCATGTTCAAATCCTTGACACCTCCCTATCTCTCCAACCTCCTCACTCCCCAATCAACCACCTTCACCCTCTACTCCACCATCAGAGGTCACTCTTTCTGCCACTATGCCCCAAAACTCTGGAACACGCTCCCTCAATCCCTCCACCTTGCCCTCTCTCTCCATCTTTAAGTCCTGCCTGAAAACCTTCCTTTTTGACCGTGCTTATGACCACCTCGCCTCACTGCCCCCCACCCCATCTGAAGCAGGCAGTCAGGCACAGAATGGTAAAAATTGGAACAAATCACACACATTGGGGTAACCTTGTGGAGCTTCATAAAACCATTAGTTTCTCAATTAGACAGGTTACAATCTCCAGAGTGACATGAAAGAGACTGGAAAGAGACTGGAGGCAGTTGAGCCGAGATGACAGGTATAGAGGAGTGAGTGTGGCAGCTCCTATTGTGCAATGGGTCTATGTAATGAAGACAGTGCCATGGAAACTGAAGGCCCGACCTCTAATGCCATGGAAACAGAAGGAAGCCACTCAGCTCATCACTGAGGCCACTGGCCACAATGGGTCACCAGGAAGTGTGACTGAGACCAGGATCCCCTCAAGAGATCCAACACAGTCACAATAGGCTGAATTACCTTCTGTGCTTTAAATTTCTAAGATTCTGTGACACTGGACTCTTTACAAAAACATGATGCTTTAATGGGAGGATTTTGGGGTGGGTATTTCTGCAAGTTAAAATCAAATGGGCAAATGCAATTTCTTCATTTGAACCATGGTTTTCTTTTGACTGCAATCTAGTTTATTTTTGCTGAAACAACTGATCCCGATTTCTAGCTGTCCCTCCCACACTGATTTAAAACTGATCCAGTTAAATGTCACCAATGACTTGGCTTGAAGAGCCACTTGTGTAGTAATCAATCTGAAGCTCTAAACAAATCTGGGTAAAGAGATTCTTCCATTCTCTCCCCTAATTTTTACTTCCAGCACAGCAGTAACTCTGATCCCATAATATTTGCCGGGAGCCTCAGGCATGTCTCCAGGCATATTCCACACTTGGAAAGAAAAATAGAGGAAAAGTTAGTCATCTACTCCAGCTTCTCCTCTAGTACCTAAGCTACCTGCCAGGTGTTGGTGATAGTGCAGGTCGATTAGGGTCCGTCGATGTGAACATTTTCCGATAGATATATCGGTTTGCCCATATCGATATATACCGATATCGTTTTTTTTGATATATCGATATCGCAGGGTTTTTTTGTCCTGCGCATGCGCATTCCGGTGTGCACGCGCATTCGGATATCGACAAGGTAAGTTCAAAAGGTCCGCATTATACCGATATATCGCCGGACACGATATCGATTTTTTTTCAATATATCAAATTTTTAGATATCGATATTTTTAAAATTCTGATATCGGCATATCAATATGAAAATTATATCGGATATAACCGATATATCGCCGGACCCTAAGGTCGATACAACAAAAACAAGTTGGATTTATATAGTGCCCTCCACGCCGAACGGCATCTCAGAGCACTTTGATACCATCTCTCCCACAACCCAGAGTGGAAACGTACACTGAAACCAACAAAACAAAAATCTCTTACCTCCTTTCTCTCTGCAGTTCAATCTGGGCTGCTGCACGACTTGATGCTAAACAAGAAAGAGAGGAAGGGGGGGACAAAAAAAATCTGAGCAAGATTGAAGCAATAATTTGCTGCTGTAGTAAAGGCCAGTTGGTGAAAGGATCAATTAACAGCATTAGAGGTCGGGCCTTCAGCTTCTCTGCCCCCACCCTATGGGATTCCATCGCACATTCCCTTCGCCTTGCTGCCTCCCTTGCATCCTTCAAGGCATGTCTCAAAACCCTTCTCATTAAGTGTGCCTCCAGCTACCCTCCTACTTCCCTGATCCCAATTGCCACCCATACTCAGATCCAAATCCCTGACTGTCCAGCGCTTTGGGATGTCCTTCCAACCTGAAAGGTGCTACATACAAATGTAATTTTATATTGTATTGTTAACCTTGCAAGTCATGTGGGCATGTCCAGCTCCCAACAGGAGCCATAAAACTAGCCACAAGTTACCAGTTCTTTCACAGAAGGATGCCGCGGGGTGGGAATGGAATCTCACATTGGTACTGTTGGAAATCTTCCGTCATGGTTAGTGATAGAGACATCGATGATCAGAGTAGAGACTTTTTTTTCCCCCTGCATTTAACCCCCTCTAAACCCAATCCAACAGCCTTATCAGAGACATTGAAAAACAGAAGCTAAGAAAATTCTCAGCCTCCCCTTTACTACACAAATGTAAACATTTTTTTAAATTCTCAAATTCAACTTTACAATTGTCCTCGGCAAGTTATAAAAACAGCCTCAGCAAGTTACAAGGACACATATTATAGAATGAAATATTTTATAAAGCTATAGGAATTTAGTACTCGAACAATAACCTCATCTTTCCCACAAGTCTTCGCTTGGCAAAGCCTGATGTCCTATATGTCAGGTACACCGAGCTCCAGCTCAATATTCAGTATCAATACAGAATGTTCACAGCAAAGCTCCATTGTCCAGTGTGTGCTAGCACCTTGAATTTGGCTGCACATCAAAAAAGTTCAATTGCAAATTAACAACTCTAACTAAACCCGGGCTTTGTAGTTTAGATAGACCAGGCCAACAATGAAAAGACTCTGTACCGGCCTCACTATCCAGCTTTTTCTGAGCTTCCAGAAACAAGCAGGGACTAAACAGCAATCTCCAGAAGTACCTTGTTCCTATTGTAGCTTATTTTAAAAATAACATGCTGCTGACTTACATCTCTTGATAGCTGCTCTTATGGAAGACAGTGGTCCTTGACTGTAGAAAGAAAAAAAAATTACCTTTTATAATATGCACAGCAGGCTATAATGTTTTTTCCCCCCCGGGTTATGGAGAGGGGCGGGGGGGGGGGGTGGTAGAGAAGAACTTACGCAAAGGAACAGTTCCACAGTGCACCTCGGGAGGTTGTTCAACCATTAGAAAATACATCACAGCCAATCACAATCGTATCCACACATTTGACTGTGGGGGTTTCTGAAGAGTGAGGAGCTTGTACCCTGGACGATCTCCTCTCCTCCAGCTAGAAGCCAAATATCGCAACACGTGTATCTCAGCCTGGCACAGTTAACTGGTAGCATTCTTGCCTCAGAGTCAAAAGGTTGGATTTGGTCCTCAAGAGTCTATCCTGACACTCCAATGGAGTTGCCGCTATGTCAGAGATACAGATGCTAAACTGAGGTTCCGTAGACATTAAAAGTTCCTACGGCACCGACTGAAAAAGTAGAAAGGGGTTTCTCCCAGTATCGCCTATATAACATTGGTCAGGCATTTCATAGCTGTTTGTGGGATGTTGCTGCCTGCAAATTGGCTGTCACATTTGCCCATAAAATACAGAGTAATTCCATTTTATAGTTCATCCTGATTTAAAAGACACTAATTAAAATGCAAGGATAATTAATTTTTACAGTAAGTTGGCAATCACCCACCGCAAGAGCTCACAAGCCTTCCCCCCACCCACTCTGCAAATCACATCCTACATGTTGATTGCCCCCCATATGGCAGCAACAGTTACACTTTTACATTGCAAATGACCAAGCGTTAAACCAAAACATTTTACTCTGGTTTAATTTGTCCCACTTAGAAACCCTGCTGCTGCAGCTTTGAAAGTGTTAACATTTCAGTCTTACACGGCGATGATTAAAGTGAGCATGAAGTTGAGCGTTCACAGACTATCCCACCAAAAATAAATCATACTCTGGATCAATTCCACCCATAACGCAGGATGAATATCTGCTTTGGACTAACCCCTCAAAGCTCGAATACTTTTCCAAGTCAAAAGTCCGAGAGCTGCAGTAAGAGGATGCAATGTGTTCTCGAGAGGTAGAACAACAAGCTAATTGAGGCAGGAGACGGCAGTAATCCCTCCCCCACCCTCCTCTCGGCTAAAGTACACGTTCCATTGCAATTGCTCATTAATGGCCCAGATTTCCACTATTGTACTCACGGCTCCTGGCACACAGTTTCTGAAATCTGGAGCAGAGTGACAGGGCTGAAACACACAAACAAAGGAGCTGCAAAGACCGGGGAGTGGTTGCAAGTCACTGAGGACAAGGCGAGGCACCACTGCTCTGCGGGTGGAATAGATTCAGCCTCGCAGACACTATGCATCAGTGTGGAATATCCCCGTCATCTGACACATGTTCATTTCCTTTCTACCCTAAAGCGATGCCATCATCCTGCTGTGAAGATCATTCGGTGCTGCACTGAGCAACTGGAGCTATCCCAGGAACAGCAAGAAGCCTGGAATGTGCATGCACAAAGCACAGGAAATATTGCAAGTACAATTCGATTAATTAAATAACACGCAAAACATCTGACATTTATGATTGGAAGCGGTTACAAGTACTCTGACGGTTGATGCTGACACCTGAATCCCCAGATTAGGCGGCAGACATTTTTTGTACACACAAAATAAAGAAATAAAGGTAGAGTTTTCCACAGTGCTTCCTTCTACTATGAAGCATGGTCACAGTTGCTCATTAGTGTCCTTCAGCATGCTAATTCATTAAACCACATTAAGAGTGTCCAAACAACAGGAAAACCTAACACTTCAATGTTGTGTCAATACACGATTTGTAATACTCCTTAAATTCATCAGCTCAAAATTGTGCACCACACCAAAATCAAAATAACACTTGTAATTGATATAGCACCTTATCATGTCTTTGGGATATCTTAAAGTGCTTCACAGAATATACTGTTAAGTACATCGACTGTACATTTTGTGGGTGAAATGTGGCAGCCAATTGAACTAAGCAGCGTAACATAAGCAGTTGTGGATTAAGTGACTAAATTATTATTATCATCATTAAGTTTTTTGGTACTTGCCTGGAAAATACTCTTTCCAGACAAGTGCTACAGCAAATTCAGAAGAAGTCGGCCACTACTGATTTTGTCTAACTGAAAGAGGAGTTAAAAATTGCGGTCTTGGAAAATGGAAAACAAAATAGTATCTTGCAAAAGTTCACATTAAGGCTCTCAGGCTGTGTACGACCAGACATCCTGTCCTATTGTTCCAGCAACAGTTGTCCAAGTCTTTCACACACAAGGCTGGCTTTGCAGGATATTGACAGTGGTACATTCAGCACAAAATGACTGAAACCAATTAGGGAAAAGAGGGGAGGCACAGCTGCAAATGCTATGTAAGCTTTAGTGTATTTTACACTAATTAAACCACTCCTGTGGTATGTTTTCCCCCACAATCAATCAGACCAGTTGGCCTATAATTCATAATATCATTTGTTTTTGCAGCATATATTATAATCCTCTTTCAAAATTCTCTTTTGTCTAGTCGTCTTGACAAAACGGAATATATCCTAGGACAGGTTTACAACATGGAGAAGGGAATTGGGTGGGGATTTGAGTGGGTGTACATTCCATTCAAAACACTGTAGGTTGGTAGCGGAGGAGCTTCTGGACAGCCAATAGAGCTTTCTGCTGCACCTTTATGTTATTACCAGCTCCTCTTCTCTCCCCTTCTCTTCTGAATGCACTAACTCCAGTATTACAGGCACCACCCTCCTTCCAGTATCTCTCTCAAGACTGGACAGTAATCATTACAGTGAATCCAATCCTGCCAACCCACCACCCGTCCAGAAATCCATGTGCGGTGTGTGTGTAGAAACAGGGGTGGAGGAGAAAAATGAAAAAAATGAAGGTAATGAAGATAATGACTAGAAGCTAAATCTCGCCTGACAATATATCAAATGAAGGCCCCTCCACAGCCAACTGCATGTCACAGCAACCATGGATTTAAACTGGTCTTTCCAGTCAGGTGGAATACTATAGATGACACACCTTACCTGTCACAATACAGCTGATAAAAATAAAAATGCAACCTGCAGCTACACCCCAGCATTCCTCGCATCTTCTACTCGTGTGTCAAACCATCTAACAATATTCCCTACATTTTATAGTGCTTTTTATCAGTCGCTGTTAACATCTCAAAGAGCTTCCCAGGGATTAATGTAGAGTGAAAAAGAGTGGGTTGGCATTTGAATGCCAACATAGCAGCCACTTTGTGAAAAGCAATGTCCCACGAACAGCCATGAAGTGAATGACTATTTAAGTCAATAGTCAAGGCACTATTTAAAAACTTTCTCCCAGTATTCTGGCCAACAATTCCCCCATTTTAACTGCGGGAATTGTTGGCCAAGATACTGGGAGAAACTTTTGAAATAGTGCCTTGGGATCTTGAGAGGGTGTTAGGTCTGCAGTTTAATACATCATCTAAAGAATGGCACTTCCAACAATCTAGTATATCCCTAACACCACACTGGACTGTCAGCCTATTCTGTGAGCACAAAGTCGTGACGAAGGCTTGAAACCCACAATCTTCTGTATCACCCATTGGAAGGGCTTGCCTAATATTGTAAGATTATTTCAATGGCACAATGTTTTCAAATGGTCTTACACTTGAGTACTTCACCCACAACAAATAAGAAGTTCCCTTATGCTCTTTTTTTTATTAAAAAAAGGGAGGGGCAAACATATGGTCACCATTAAACCAAATAATGCCCAAATATTTGAAGATTTATTTTCTCCTTCCTAGTTTCAATCCATTTTCAAGCATGGAATGTTTCAAAGCGATAGAAAAGTGCGTTAAAGCTTTGGGTGGATGTTTTACTCAAGAGGGTTTTCATTCATTAACCTTGGAGCATCTTACAAAGAACAATATTTGCATGCAGAGAGAATAGATTGTTGACACATACAACCAAGTTTCTTAAAAATGCAATTGGCCCCTCCCAAGGAATAGAAAATGGAAGGTAGTAAAACAAGTATTTTGAGTAGTTAAAAACTCCACCTTCCCTTCTTGCCTAATTAACTGGACTCAAAACAGATAAATGTAGATTTACCCAGTGGAAAATGAATAGATTAACAGTGGAGCTGTAATGGGGCATGTTCCCAAGCGGTGGTCTTTCACTCCACTGAACCCGTACATCAGTGTTCCACTTACAGTACTTCTGAGCTGCATCTGCCCCAGTGACTGACTTGATGTGAAAAGCATGTGGTGCAGCTGCTGCTTTACAGGCTGGAGGAAATTTTTGAAAAGAATTAACTCGAGACAGATGGAAATATGTATGCAACCCTCCTCTCAACAAGGAAATATTTGGCGTTTTAGCTGAGTCTTTTGTGAAGCTGCAAAGTTCTGTTACTTTGTCTGCCTTGAAATAGTTTTTGTTTTCTTGTTTAAAGAATCTCGTCAGCACTTTTCAAAAAATATTAATAGACCCATCTGAAAGAGTTGCGGTGCATATAGTACGAATTGCACAATCTTCACTTTAGCCAAATGCGGACAGCAATATCCCATAAACATCCCTGAAGTGAATGACCTATTTTATTTGGAGAATTGTTGGCTGGGACAATGTCGAACTATAGAGCCATAAAGTGTCTCAGTGTGACTTACAGCCACCTGAGCTTCCAGCAGAAAGCACAAGTCTTAGATGATTCCTGCTGACAGTTCGTTTAGAGATGTGCAATTCTTTCCAGTGTTCAGATCGACATCTCTGAATCAACATTTTCTGTGAACACTTTCAAAGGAAAATAAACTACTCAATAAATGAATGTTGGGTGGCAGAACTGGACTGTGCAGTTGCACAATTGTTTTCAAAACTGCAATTCCAATCGTAAGAAATTAGTTAAGAAAAACTCATCTCACACTAATAAGTTGATTTTCTTTCATAATGCTAATGTGTGTATCGTTTTGGTGTGGTCTCTGTGGTATTCTTGGTGTTGCCTTTGCTGCCACCCAAAAAAGCATACATAACATACTTAAAATTAAATGTTTTGGAGGAAATTCTATACCTAGTTTCATTTTTTGATTGGTGTGGCTCACAATATTGTTCATGAATCACAAATGTGACTCAGGTACAAATTAAGGTTCAACAACCCTGGGCTAGGACAGTAGGAGAAAATTCCTTCTCTTTTCAAATAGTGCCATGGGATCTTTAACTTTCACCTGTACAGGCTGGCAGGATCTCAGTGTAACATCTCATCTGAAGGATATCACAAGTTGCTCAAAAGTGCAGTGAGCTGTGGTCAAAGGTTCAGTTTCTATCTTATGTGGACTTTGTCCTGGCAGCTCCATTCTCAATACTCGCATCCACAGAGCTCGAGTTTAATATTCATCTTCAGTTGAAATTTCAACATGACCACAAGTGAGTCTCGACAATTTTCAATCGGATGATTATGTGGACAAGCTTCCTTACTGTCAGACACTCTCTGGACATAAAACTACATCTCTAGCTGACTGTTCACTTGGTGAGCTCACGCAAAAGCAGCCTCTGGTACAGGCCCTCCCACCTACCTGGCTGATCAGATGCACAAAGAACTCAGTGGGGTTATTACAAACAATGATGCAACAGAGGGTAGCAATTCAAATAAAGTGAGTTGGACAATCTCGGCTTCAGCCTCAACAAGACTTCACCACTCCCTCAGTCAGGAGGAAGGGCAAGTGAAATGTTCCAGACATTGCCAACTCAAAGAGGGTAGAGATGGTCAAGATAATAATAATTGCATTTGATACAACTCCTTATCAAACCATCGAGACATCTCAAAGACCTCCTCTTGACCCGTTCCATTGAGTAATTCTTTTGAGGAGGGGTAGGGAAAAATAGTTGTTACAAGAAAAAAGGTATCTTTCCAGGCAAGTGGTAAAGAAGAAGGCACACATTAGAATGACCTAGTTTCTCTGAAAAGCCAGAGCAGTTCACAGATTGCTCATTTTAATGTTCAGCCTCGAGCTGAACATTAAAATTTGGCTACAAGTTCCAGGCATCAATTCTTCTGGGATTCAAGCATCTGCTACAAATGGTGAAATTTGTAGTGGACTGGGAATCCTCGATAATTTATTGGACTTTTGCACTTCAAAAGATAATAACCCCCGGCCTAATCCGTAGAGAATTCTGCCGTTTGTTTTTGAGATTTTCAGCATGTTAAAAAAAAGTGTATGAGAAAATGCAATGTCTCAGTTTGAAGATCGGTCACTCTGGGGTGAGTGTGACTGAAACCTCCCAGGGCCAAATGTCAGTGAACATCCCAGATATCTCAGTTTGTGGGATGTTGTTGTACGCAACCGCATTTTGCTCACAAAATACAGGCCACTTCCCAGTATAATCTGTGAAAAGCTTTGAGACATTTAGATGATGTGATAAGGCACTATATCAAATGCAAGGATTAATTATCATATCCCTCCCCACCTTTGGTTTCTTTTAAAGCATAAAATGACTTTCTTTTAATGTAGCACAAGTGCCAACTGTGAATTCAGATTTTTTTTTAATGTTCTGTTGTTTTCAAATTGTCAGAAGTAACAATAGTGACAATAGTGCATCACAAACAAGAAACAGTGTATTTTCAAACTGCAACCTTGAATTCAGATGATCACAACAACTTTCATTGGCATAGCTGACTTCACAAAGGGGAGCATCTCGAGGCAAATAACACTTAATTAGAGCAAATAAACAAGGGAGGTGGGAATAGAAACATGAGCTTGAAGAAAATTCAAACATCAAGCAGCATTTTACAGTTAAATGAGCAACTCCACTCAAACAACAACATTACATTTGTAAGAGGGTCCCATGTCAGAATTTAGAGCTTCTAGGCCAGAGTGATGTCCCAGTACTGAGGCACAGTACATTGTCATTGGTGCTGATGAGATGCTAAAATGAAGTCTGGTTTGCCTGTTGAGGCAGATGTTAAAGATCCTATGGCATTATATTGAATAGAACAGGGAATTTCTCCTGGTGTCCTGGCTAATAATCCCCCAAATTAAAAAGTTATTAGTTTCATGGCTGTTTTTGGAACATCGCCAAGCCTGAATTAACTGCCGCATTTGCCTACAACTACATTTTACAGAGAGACTTCCTGAAATGCTTGGAGATATTTCAATCTGATAAGGCACTATATCAAGTGGCAGGATAAGCATTGTTTATTACAGCCACTGCTCAATTTCAATATGAGCAATTCATCCCCAAGTGCAATTACCAAAGTGACTGGAAGTAGAAGCATTAACAACTGATCAAGAACCCCTTTGTGAGAGAAGGAAATGCCAGGGTTCCCCCTTGCGTAATCACTATACAAATAGCCTTAAGGAGAAGGTACTTATGATGACTGTGCAGGCAGCGTTGGTCTTGGTTGTGATGCTCAACCTAGCCAAACAGTAAGTTGAGTTAGGGCTCACACGTAAAATAGCCTCTTGGGCAAGTTTCGAGGGGAGATTAGCACCAGTAGAAAGGAGGAGAGGAAGTGGGGTTGGGTGGTGGGAAATAATGTGGGAGAGAATATCGCAGTCAAATTTAAACTAATTCACTAGGTGGATTGATGACCAGGACACTGGGAGAAACCATTTTCTCTCTTTGAATGGTGTCATGGGATCTTTAACATCCATCTGCAGTTTAACATCTTATCTGAAGGACAGCACCTCCGACAATGGCGGAGCATCAGGCTAAGTTTTTGACCTCCATGTGGATCTTGAATCTACAAACCTCTTAATTTAGAGGTGAGTACAACCTGTGCCAAGCTGACACAATATTACAATGAAACCTGAAAACAATGCATTGAACATGAAATTGCCTTCCCTGTGCTTAAGACGGCCAATGTGCTTAAGACGCATGTTGATTTAAAGCAATAAGATTTTCTTTGAATGACAGACACCTGGGCAATGGTGTGAACAAGGAAAATAACAGCATAATCTACATGCCCCATAACGCCCATCCCAAAAAGCCACAATATCCTTACCTAGAGCTGCGCGGTGCCTGGTCTGTCTTATTTCGATCAGGATGATCTGTAAACCAAAAAAAACAGTTCATCTTCGGTGTATTGTAGTGGCACTGTTGGAGATTTACACAGCTTTTAAATTGTAGGATTGTCTGAGATTGACATTAAGACCCCAATTAAGTGGAGGTCATGCCTCAGAGAGCTTATTTACTTAGGTGCTCTCATATTGCAACCGCCATTGGGAAAATTCTGCATCGCACAGATGATTTGAAACCCAATATTAACCACTAGCAATCATGCGTAGTTCTTTTTACTACAGGATAGCTGGCCCCTCATCAGATGTTGGGCTCCAAGTGGATACAAATAAATAACCCCTCATCTCGTACTCACAGTCTACAAGCATGATGAAATGCTGTACTCGTATATAAGCTAGTGACATAGTTACTGCCTCCAGGGGGTGGGTGTCAGTTCATTCCTCTTCAGTGATTCTTCTGAGAATCTGTAAATGTAATTTTTTTGTTGTCTGTAAATTAAATATTGGTTTTAACCAGACAAACTTCTCATTGTCGCTCAGTGTTGGATCTCATTACCACAATTACATTAATCAATGATAAATAATGGGAGGTCAAAAGTTAAACCAGTAAATACTGCAGTTGTGTTTTTACTGGTAACTGTAAATGCATTGAACATTTGTTTGCCACAGGCAATCTCTTAAGGTCACAGAAAATTGCAGAGGTTCAGTATGTAGCAGCACCTCCCCCTCCTTTTACTCCACATTTCCACACTCAAAGGACACGGTAAGCGACATTACAAAAGCAAGACACAAAGGAAATACAACGTGTGGATCAGGACTGGAAGGACTGGTTCCTGCAACCACTGTGGCAGGTCCTTCTGGTTGCAGGAACCAGTTCATATTTTTATTTCTGTTCTCAAGGATATTGTTTTCTTTCATTATTACACTTACTAGAAAACTCAGTTATATATATATATCTATATCTGCTGAAAAACATATTTTAGTCAGTCATTTCTTCTACACCAGCCCTGGGTCTATTAAATTGGTTTATGGTTGCGTGGAACCATAACTTGTAAAACACTAGTACAATCAGTTAGTAACTATCAACTACATCTGACAGAAGTAGATAATTGGTTCATCCAGGTTCCAAAATGAATGCTTCCATATACAGTAGTATCTCATAAAGTAACAAACTGTTTCTTGTTCCTTCACATTTTCTGTGAACAGGTCTGGTTGATACTCTTTAAAATATATAAACAATCTCATCTCAATCAGAAGGATGTAGGTTCAAGCACAACATCAGGCTGTCCTTCGGCTGACACTACAATTCAAAGCTCAGGGAGAACTGCATCGTCAGAGCTACAGTCTTTTGGATGAGCATTTAACACAAGGTTCTATCTACCTGTTCAGGTGGATATTAAAGTTATCCCACTACTTGAAAAGAGAATGGAGTTTATTTCGTCCTGACCAACAATCCTCTGGATAAATTGATCATTCATATCGTGACCACTTGCAGACCTACACTGTGCGCAAAATGGCTGCCACATTTGCCTGGACAACGTGAGGTGTTATGAGAAATGGCATTCTAAGCCCTGGTCAGATGCAAGGATGATGTGACCACATAAAAACATTCCTCATGCACTTCTCATTTGAATACAAGAACCCTTTCCCCAGCTTCCCTCACTCAAAACCAGTTGCATTTTACACTTAAAGAATTATTGCAACAATTTCTTATTTCTAAGATACAAACTTCTCTGAAAGAAATACATGCAGCAAAGTATCCCATTATTGCTAAATTAGACTCAACAGCAGAGCTTCTTGCTACCTTGACTCTGGATTACATGACAAACAGAATGCAAAACTAGAATCAATTCATTTGACTTTCTCCTCTCTGATCCCAACTTTATTAATAGCTGGTAGATCAATCAGTTCTTTTTAAGGCAATCAGGCATTTGAGTTTGAGGGGATTTATTTAATTGTTATTCTTTTATCGCCTTTGAATAAATGCAGAAGAAATATTTGCTCCCAGGCTGGCTTTTGTTTCAATATTTGCAATTGAAAGAGCTCTTTCAGAAAAGGTTAACCTTTCCTCTAATCCCCAGGGAGCAATCATTCTTCAAAACAAATGCTACAGAGAGAAATACAGATAGCCAGTCAGAGATAGGGAGAGAGACTGAGCTCATTTCTTCACATGCTTGTCCATTACACGTGCTTTTTCCAGCAGTGATCACTGGGCAACGATCAGAAACCCTGCCTAATTTTCCCCTCTGAGGTCATGAACACAATAGTCTCTACTACTGCCTCAGCTAACTCAGTGGGGGCCAACCTTTTCTGTCGGCCAACCAAATCAATTAAAAATTGATTAAATATTTATTGATTCATGGCCATGCCATAGATAGAGTACATACATAGAAATAGGCTTTTCAGGACCTCAAACCTGTTGAGGGTAATTGCTACTCAGTAGCAACTGGAAACAAAATATTGATTTAACATTGACTTACCTAGGCGAGTGTGAATATTCAGTGAGTCACTTCTTGATGACCCTGCAGGTCACTTTTGGCACTTGGGCCATGGGTTGGCAGCCACTGAGTTAACTAATCACAGACGACACCAACAACTAGCATTTCTACAACACTTTATGTGGGGTAGCGATTAACAATGGTGTTGTTTGACACAGAACTGTGGAAAAGTCCTCAGATGTGATCTGATAACAGCTAAAGAGGGGGTAAAGCAGAGGGCATGGTGGCTGAAAGCACAGGCACCTACAGTGGAGCAGAGGTGACAATGATTCACAGAAATCCCAAACCAGCTGAATGAAGGGGGTGGGGTAGAGGAATGCTACCTGCAGGCAAAGGGGTGAGAGAGGAGGTTTGGTCCCAGGCCTCTACCAAAGCCATTATAGACCAGGATCCATGGTCACCAACAACTTTCCCTTCCCAAATGCAGATATCCACACATATGACTTCTAACTCAAGATTTTGGACTACCAGTTAGAAGGATTAAGGACATTTTTCTGGTTTAGGGAAAGCCATGATTTCACTAACCAACAATTGAAAGGCACCTGGACTTCAAATGCATGACCTGGTTTCATTGATTGCCGTATTCAGATGAGGTGGAAGAGCAGCAAAGAGAAAGTGCCATTTGTACACATTCAGGTAATTCCAATTCAATACCAAAGGAATCTCTACCGCACTAAAATAGTAAGACCAAACTGGCAGCTGAAAGAAATAATAGACAATGTTTGCAGTTTAAAATTTGTTAAGATGATATGCTGTTCCATCTCGTCCTGAACAGTGGAACCAGAAGAAATGGCCTGTGATTGAAGGCGGTAAATTCTAAACTAATCTCGAAACACTATTTCAGTGAGTGAGTGGTAAATCTATGGAACAGACTCCCTAGGGAGTGAGTGGAAGCAGAAAGTATTCATTCTTTCAAATGCAAGGTGCATTATTTATTTTACAAAATAAAATTTTGAGCATGCGCAGTTCAGGACATGAAACGTGCATGCAACTGCCAGGATGGTGGAAGGCAAACTGGATGTACTTTTTTGGTCCAGCATTTCTTATGTTCCTACAAGCCCTTCATCAAAAGGACGTTCATGAAATAATTTTAGATATACACATGAGGAAGGGAATACAAAGAAGGGTATGTAAGAAGTGGGTGGAGGTTTATGTGGAGTGGAAATACTGGCGCAGACTAGTTGGAATGAAATAGGTTGGACAATAAATCTACATAAATCTTCCTTTCAAAACATTTAGAACAGAGAGAGCCACTCCCTCAACCTCACAGCAGAAATGCTACCACCTGTTCTAAAGATCCCAGCAACAGCCTGGGGAATAAAAGGTTTCAATGCAGTCTACTTTCTTCCTGTCAACAATGGAAGCAACGTCACAAACAGGCTCACTCGATCAGTAATTATCTGCAGTTTGCATTACGTGCACATAAAATTACCAATCATATATTCATCTGGCTCAACAAGAAGAAATTCTAACCCAAAAAAAATCAGGTGGAAGAAACCAGGGTACGACGGATGAGGTTTGCAAAGACGATTTAAAAAAATTCACCTCTGTAAGTTATGACTGGTCTGTTTGAATTTACTTATATAAATGTTGAGGTTAATTAAAATTGGTGTGCCTACGAATAGTCTCTACTTCACAGTAAAATCCTGTGAAGGGCCTTGAGATGTCAGTGCCAACCTGCTATATCAAACAAGGATTATTACAAGGAAAATGGCATGTTGGATAGAGTTGAGCCAAAGAAAAACAATGCAAGGAAAGCAACAAGCCTTATTACCAGACTCCGGGCTTAAAGTGATGAACGGTGCTTCAGAGAACTTTTTATTGGAAGAAATGTGCTATGGAGAAAATGAAAGGTGCAACTAATTTCAGAAATAACAAAATTATATTTGTATAACACCTTTCATATCAGGAGGATGTCCCAAGGTGCTGAAACATAGAAGACCATTCAGCCCCTCGAGTCTGTTCCACTAGATCATTGCTGATCTGTACTCAACTTCATTTAGCATCCTTTGCTCCACATCCCTGTACAGAGATATTATCCTCTGTGAAAGGCATTAATGTAAATGCAAATTATTGATGCATTTCAAGACAGGACCTGCTCATCCAATCAACATCGGTGATGCACTACATTACAAGCCTCAACATTCACTTAGGTGTTCAATAAAAGTGCTAGTCAACTTCTGTTGCACTCAGAAACAGGTTTAATTTCACATCATGGCGCTACAAGCTACTCAGTGACATCCACAATATAACATCCCAGTGGCAGTGACCATTTCAGTTTCATTGTCTCTTGAGTCACTGTTGGATATTGAAAGCTGATCGGCCAGTATCAAGCTACATGTGGGATCATATTTTGTGCATTTCAGACAGCAGATCAACAGAAACAAAGTGTAAATGGCTCTGCACTGGAGCACTTTCACAGGACAGACATGTGTAATTTTAAATATAATGTGCAACATCAAATGTGTAAACCAAAATATTATTGGTAAATGGATTGAGAAAATAAATGCAGAACAATACTTCAACAAGTAGCATTGTCATAGTATTACTTCAACAATAACAAGTCCACAATCTTGAAGGGTCAGTTTAGGACAGACACAAGGAAATCTTATTTACTCAGAGATTTGTTAACAGCTGGATCATATTACCAGGAAGGGTGGTTGAGTGCAGGAAGCTGGATGTTGAGAAACACAATGCTGTAATGGAAAGATTTTCATTGTGTACCCATAGGATGAGATAGTTCTTTATCCAATAATAACAAGAATTGCAATTGATGTAGTGCCTTAACAAATTTGTGAACAAGCTTCACAATGACAAGACAATTACATTTGATATTGCAAGTTCATATTGGGAGGCTGTCTCAAAGCAGCAATACCACAAAATTTTATTTGGCACCTTTCACATCGAGAGGACATACCAAGGAATTGGACAGTCAGTGTTTCGGAACCGAAATGGGGTCGGGATCGGGGAGGGTGGAGAGAATGATTGATGAGACTGTCAAAGAGGAGGGTCTTGAGCTGGGAATTGAAGGAGGCTAGGGAGGAGGATTTGCAGGATGGAATTCCAGAGGTTGGGGGCAGAAAGCTCACCCGTTGCCGATGGTGGGGCAGCCGGGTCAGGAAATATGGAGCAGGCCGGAGCCTGCTGAGTGGAGAGAGCAGACAAGTTGGTAGGGGGTTAGAAGGTCGCAGAGGTACGGTGGGGCAAGGCCATCAAGGATTTTAACGGTGTGGACCAGGATCTTGAATTGAATCCTCTGAGGGATGGGAAGCCAATGGACTCAGGCGAGAATGGGGGTGATCGGGTCGCAGAGCTTGGTGCGGGAGAAGACACAGGCTGCAGAGTTCTGAATGATTTGCAGCCTATGGAGGGAGGAACTGGGGAGGTCAACAAGCAGAGCAATGGCATAGTTGAGCTGGACATGAAGAAGATATGAATGAGAGTTTCAGCAGCCTGAGGGATGAGATTGTGGAGGAGTCAGGGCAATGTTGCAGAGGTGAGAGAAGGCAGAGTGGGTCATGGAATGGATGTGGGAGAGAAAAGACAATTGAGGACTGAACAAGACACCTAGGTTCCTGACTGGCTTGGTGAGGTGGAGTGTGCAACCATGGAGGTTGATGCTGCCAGGAATGGAGGTGCTGAAGTGAGCCAATCAGGAGGGCTTCAGTTTTATTGACATTCAACTGCAGAAAATTAGCGCTCATCCAGGACTTGATGCCATGAGAGTGGTCTTGGATTTGAGGGTGGTGGTAGAAGGATAGAGTTCGGTGTCATCCGCATACATATGGAAGTTGATCCCATTTCTGCAGATGAGGTCACCAAGAGGGAGCATATTGATAAAAGGAGAGGGACAAGGACACCACACATAATGCTGCGGGGGCTGGAGGAAAAGCTGCTAGTAGCAACAAAGTGGAGACAGTGAGAGACGTAAGATTTGAACCAGTCATGGGCAGATCTGCTAAGATTGAGCTGAGAGTAGGTGTAGGAGGATGGAGTGGTCAGTGTTGAAGGCAGCAGAGGTCAAGGAGTGAAAAGAGAGCCCTGTTTAGAATGTCATTGGAGACTTAGACCAGGGCTGTCTCTGTGTTGTGGGCAGCACAGAAGCCAAATTGGAGGGGGTTCAAAGAGGGATTGGGAAGAAAGAGCGAAGCTGGGATGCAACAACTCATTCAGGGCCTTGGAGAGAAATGGGAGGTTGGAGATGGTGCAGTAGCTGGAAGGATTTACTGTAAAGTGGAGTGCCTGCATTTTGTGGACAAATATAGGCAGCCAATTTGCAACAAATACAAAGTCTGCAGTCTTGGCCTACAGAGAGGCACTACACTTTACAATAAGCTTAGTGATGTTTTGATGAAACAAGGAACAATATCAAATAAAATGGAAGGATTATCTCAGATGGATTATTAGGTAAATATTACCACATAATGAACAGGAATTTACCCATAGAGGAGGAAGCTCATGTGGCCAGAGACCTGGCTCTCTGCTGATCTATCCTCTCAAGACACTGATTATCCTCTATCATACACACATGCGCTGATTTCAGTCCATCAACCTCCTAGACACACATGCTGATTTCAGTCTCTCAGACACGCACTCTGATTTAAGTCTATCCATGATCCTATCTCGGACACACATGCTGATTTCAGTCGATTAGCCTCTGACACACACTGGATTAGCCTCTGATTTCAGTCTATTAACCTCTCCCAGACACATACACAAATTCAGTTTAACTATTATCCTCTCAGACACACATGCCGATTTTCAGCCTCTCTTTTGATGGTGAAAGCACACACTAGATACAGTTCCACTGTTGGAACTGTATCTAGAACAAATACAGTTAAAAAAAATCACATTAAGTGTGGATTGAGAGTATAGTCTGTCCTCCAGTGCACACAGTTAGCTGCACGTCTGACCCACATTCAGAGCGTAGATCGTGAACATTTCTTATCTCTCTCTTACTAATTCCCAAAGTTAAAAATAAACCAGTCAATCACGAGTTAACATGAGGTTTAGAGACTGCAATCCCCTATAGACTTTGAACGTTAGTTAAAACAAAATCATGTTTTCTATCCCACCTGTGGTTAAGCTTCATGTTTCAACCAGACTCCGGTACTTCTAGCACTGTTTGTGTAGCGAGAAATGAAAATCACAAGCCAGATAGATGATCACAACAGTCTTAAAGCAACAGCACTTCTTGTGTGTAACAGGAATGCCGAATTTCAGGAAGTCACGGGAGTGCCTTCAGTTTGTCGCACACTTCCATCCAGGAAGTTTCTATATCTGGAAGCTCGAGGACGGTTGGGCCAACTCACAGTGAAGCAGGTGTTGAGCGAGGACAATAAAGAGGAGGAGGAACAGCAAAGGGAAAACAAAACAGATCTGTAGCAACAACAGCTCTATTCATACTGCAGAGAGGATTTTCTGATGTGTTCTACCGCCTTTGAGAGCTTCACAAGCAGCTTCTAGAAGTTCTGTGAACAGTTCTTTTATACTCACAGCAACATGGTGTGGAAAGCTTTGGAGCACTTGACGTCCCAAGATAGGATTTCCAAATCATTGGGAAAGGAACAGTGCATGACATTCCTCGTGAAGCCAGTAACAATATTATCATCAAAACTACTGCAATCACAACTTGCACTTATGTTACACTTTTCACGTAGCAAAACAATAACAACATCTGTATACAGTTAGCCCTCACCGAACGCGACTTGATTGCGAATTAAACTATACGCGAAGAAACAAATGCCACTTTTTTGCGTAACGTGCTTAAAACTTGCGTGTACGCGCTGGCGTATACCCGCGTGCATGCGCACTTGCGAGGACGCCGGCCCCACGCGATGCACACTTGGGAAGTCAAGCTTGGAAATCACTTCCTTCTTTCAACCTGCCAGTTTGTCAGCAGTCATCCATTGAAAACTTACCTGCTGCTGCATCTTCTCAGCCATCCACTTCTGCCTCTCCCCAAGCATCCACTTCGATGGAGTTTGAGGCCAATGATTCCATTACTTGTTAAGCTTGCCGAATGCGATTTTACTGAGTGCAGTTTTCCAGGAACGCAACACTCGCTTTCGGCAAGAGTTAACCGTAGTGGCTTTCAGATCAAAAGGATGTCCAAAACATATTTAGAAACGGTTTATAAAGATGAGAATTTATTAATGGGAGGGTGGGTGAGAAGAGAATAAAAGGAAAGTTTACCAGCGGTAAACTTATATTATATCAGATATTTAGGTTTTTAAAAAGGGATTTTCAAGCACAGGATTAGGGGATTTCAGGAGAGGGTCAGAGCAAAGGCACAGTGGCTGAAAGCTTGGCCACCAGGATACAGTATTCAGCTGTCTTCCACACCAATAGGGGAGGAAGCCTCTAAAATGATCTCTCGTTGATGTTTCAAACTCACTTGGACACAGCTTCAAAAGCACATCTCACTCAAGTGACGGATAGGTCAGTGCTATAAACTGAGAGTTTACATCAACAGCCTCCCCAGTCGTGAGGGCTTCACATCCAAGTTCAAATTTCATTCTCACCTAATGTCCAGACAACACACTCACACCCTTTTCTAGATAGCAAACAAGCAGAAAATTAGGTTGATCTTCTCATTTGCAGCCCCAATCAAGATAGACTAACGTAACCCTAATTGCTCTCTTTTATTTAGTCTTTTATTCTGGAGTATTCATGTTTATTTTTTAAGTGAACTACAACCTCATCAAGGGGAGGGATCTCAATGCTCACATCGTCTCCTACATGGAGGTCAATAGGATTCACTAATCAAACCCTAAGCGTAAACCACAAAATATTCAATGCATGTTGAGTATGCAGAACAAGTCATTCTGGTTTTCTCATTCCTCCTCCTTGGAAAAGCTGGGAGGTGGCCACATACTCAAGTAAAGCATTCTTTGGCATTTCTGATAGAACTGTGGCAACCATTTGCAAATTATATTATCCTGCTGGCAGACACCTCAGAGGATTTCACACATTGCACCCACCATCATGTATACTGGGCCAGTCGGCCTGATATAATGGTGGGTTTCCCCTTCTCAGTACAGTAACAGTCCGCTTATCCGGCACCCGATCAACCGTAACTTCCGTAAAACCGGCATCGCAAAAAAAGTCCGCATTCGATTAATCGGAATTTATCCGGAAAAATGCAGTAAATTTAAAAAAAAACCTTTTTTCCGTTTTCGGCCGAATATCTGGCATGCACTTTAACCGGCATTGGCCAGAATAAACAGGCTTTTACTGTATAATATTTATTAGCTATTATACAATAGAAAAACTGAACAGCTCAAGAGGGGATCATGAAGGATTGATTGGAAGATACAAGGGTAACTATCCCAGTTGTTGATTCACGATCGTAATTGAAGTTTGTGCCGGACACCAATTTTTGCTTGGCCCTGTTCTTTGGAACCACATTGAAAAGGGGCAGAGCACTCAGGTGATTTTCATCTCTAGTCAATGACAGTAAAGTCCCAATGTGGATTATGATTGTGGTAAACAAGGTGCAAGTCCAAACAGGTGAAGTCTTAGGGTGGCTGTAATGTTACAAATTGTCCTATGTTGGGACCTCCAACAGATATCCATCAAATAGCTAATGAGGACACTGGAACTTGGGATGACAGCTGCTAGAATAAATTACTGGTAGTTGAGGTTCGTGAATGCACTCAGTCATGTATCGAGGGCTTGAAATTCACTTCGACTTTTATGTGGATGTAAATAATTTTTGCTTAGGCTCACAGGGAGTAGTTTGTACCACTGCCAAGTGAGAGCTGAAACGTGCCCTTGTTGGACATGAAATGACCAAGTAATTGTCAGAATCCAGTGAACTCTTTGTGTTCACTGGATTCTGTTTGAAGTATGGTTTCTGAGCAAGCAGGGCCGACCAAAACAATCTGGCAATACCACTTATAGTAAGACTACAATTATCCTTCGCTTTCCCCGTTTGCATCCGAGAGCTGAGACCTGCGGCTCGATGTCTAGACTCTAGATTTGGACAATGTTCCTAGACAGCTACAAAACACACATACCCACAGAGAAATAAAAGAGACATCTTTCATCCACCTACTACTATTGGATTCAAATCACTTTAACAGTGAACACAGTTTTAAGTAAACAGAATTGCTTCCTTACACGTCAGATACACAATGTGAAAAAAGAGAACATTTATTTCACCAAACAAACCCTCCTTTATGACTCGATCTCTAAATGGATGAGCGGGAAAAAACATACAACTAACCTCTGACCTCTCCTTCTTCACTCAATGCGAGTCTTGGCATTGAGGAAATATTTGCTAGAGCTAAACAGTTACTTGCCAACATATCCAGGATCTCGCCAGGAACATCCTCAACTCAAGTTTCCATCAGCTGCAAGAGACCAGCTGCAAACATCTTATTATTGCTGAATGTACACAGCATCCTATTGCACAGAGATTCAGTCAAAGAGCATCTCAGTTTGATTCATACTCTTCTGAGG
Organism: Hydrolagus colliei; assembly: GCA_035084275.1. NCBI lineage: Eukaryota > Metazoa > Chordata > Chondrichthyes > Chimaeriformes > Chimaeridae > Hydrolagus > Hydrolagus colliei. The sequence continues at coordinate 72,784,128 of CM068742.1, forward strand.
TGACGTGCACTAAAGCATTCACAATAGTAGCAAGAGTGGAGATTATGCTGCAAGGGTTGTAGTGCAGGCCTTCGAACTAGATGTTAAAACAACGTTCTGTTGATCTTCTCTCCTCAGTGGACTTTATTATATATCCTATGACACCTCGGGTGCTTCACTATTCAAGGATGCACACTCCACCTTACAAATCCAGTCCGGAACCATGGCGCCTTGTTCAACCCTCAACTACGCTTTCTACCCCACATTCGTGCATGATCCGCTCTGCCTTTCCTCCACCTCCAAAACATTGCCCAGCTCCGCCACTGTCTCACACCACAGATCGTCAAACACACATTCATAACATCCAGGCTTGACTATGCAAGCTCCCTGCTTGTCAGCCACTCCAATCCCTCCCTCCAAAGGCTCCAGATAATTTAGAACTCTGCAGCCTTGTGTCCTATCCCACACCAGGCTCCATGACCCTGTCACCCCCATCCTCGCCCAACTCCAATGGCTTCCCATCACACAAAGGATACAGTTCAGGATGGTGGTCCTCATCTTCAAAGCCCTACATGGCCTTGCGTCCCCACTATCTCTATGACCTGCTTCATGTCCCCTGCCTCAGCTGCCTCATCATCAGCAGGCAGGCCTTCAACCACTCTGCCCCCACCTTCTGGAACTCCATCCCTCAGTCCCTCTGCCTCGCCCACTCTCCTGCATCCTTCAAGACCCACCTCAAGACCCTCTTCTTTTACTGTGTCTTGGGATGCCTTGGGATGTCTATCTGACATGAAAGGTGCTCTACAAATGTAATTTTGATGTTGTTTATTTGTTGTTGTCTTCAATCACCCTCATATCTCCCCTACCCTCCATCCTCTCTAATCCCAATCCCCAGCTCGGGTCTGAAACACTGACTGCCTACTGTCTTGGGACAACCTCCCAACATGAAAGGCACTATACAAATGTAATTAGTAAAAGAACAGTTGTTTCCAGTGCTCTTAGCAATCATCCTACATATTACAATGGTGAGTCATCTCATGGCTGTTTGTGGGACAATGCAACATGCAAAATGGCTGCCACATTTGTCTACAAAAACAAATTACTACACTTGACTGCGAAGTGTTTTGAGATGTTTCAACAGACATGGCGCTATACTGAAAAAAGTGTCTCACAATGAAGGTTGATTGCTACAATACAGTCTAGTACTATCCACTCCACCTCACTGGAATCTCACATCCTTGTCACATTGAGCTGTGATGAGTTAACACAATGCTACCAACTCCCATGTTCAATAAAGGGTGGACTGGTCTGCGCATGTGCTGATGTCCCAAGGCACTAGCAAGTCTAAACGCAAACCGTAGGTCAGCTTCAGACCCAATTATTGAGAGTCGGGTGGGAGGAGGGAATGGGGGAATTTAACGGAGGAACACATCCTACTTACCTAACCCCGGCAAGGATTAGGTAGATACCTAAATGGATTTTCATACCTGTGACTTTGCACAACATTTCCCCTAAATGAATGACTTTTTACTAAATTTCCAGTGACTGTTTTTTTTAATTAAAAAAAATCCTCAAACAAAATATATGCCTTTTACATTAAGTCTTGTAGTTCAGTGGTTAGAGCACTTGCTTCACAAGCAAGAGATCTGGGTCTGATTTCCGCATGGCAAAACCTTGGACAAATTTCCTTACTCCACACACCTGATAATAATCCCTTTAGAAAACCCCCCAGTAAGTCAGACCTCATGCCCGATCAACAACAATAACATATTATTGTAATAGCTCCGTTCACATCGGGAGGACATCCCAAGGAGCTGGACAATCAAGCTGGGATGAAGAGGAATGGAGGCAGTGAAGGTAGGGGTAGGAGGGTGACCGAAGGTGCTGATGAAGAGGAGGATCTTGAGACGTGCCTTGGAGGAGGCAAGAGAGGGTACGATAAAGGATCAGTGGGATGGAGTTCCAAAGGATGGGGGCAGAATATCTGAAGGCCCAATCATGGATGGTGGGGTGGGTCACATGGGGAAGTGGAGCAGGCGAGAGCCCACTGAGCGGAGCGAGCAGACAGGTCAATATGGGGTTAACAAGTTACATTTGGGGTTAACATTTGCCAGCAGGATTCACACATGAAGAGCAACCAATTCTCTCCCTCTCCCTACCTCCACGAGCAGTCTGCAGTGCTACCTATAGACCCACAACCATAACTCACCGTACCTTCAGAAGAAAGACAACTGGGGCGGGGAACCAAGACTAAATACAACTGAAGCAGTTTACCGGCAATTCGCCATCATCTTGCAGTAATTATGCCGGAGGGGAGTGTAGAATGAGTACAGTCGATAGTGGTCTAAACCATAGGTTTTTCTTTAACATTAATGACTTCCCCCCCACCCAATACTGCATCACCACTAGCTGCTGATAGTCTCATGCTGGTGTGCTGTAAACAGACTAATCAGCAATAAAGGTCAGCATTTCCGTAGCAATGTTTTGCGTTGGGTCTGAAATCAGGCTCCCATGGTCATACACCCCTTATGTGGTTTGATGCACACATACCTTCATTCCATTCTTCTGACTGGATTAACAGCAGGACCTCTTTGCAAGTTCATTGCGATGCATTTACAACAAATCACTTTGCAGAGAGCACTCGGCACGAGGAAATGCACTCTCCTCCCTCGTCTATTCTTTTTAAGATAGAATCTCCGCTGACAGGAATTTTTTAGCATCAGGAGTTTGCAGCTCTCCAAACAGAAACACCCTGTGGCAAACAATCCATCCAGTCAGCAGTTTCCAACATGGTGAGAGACTGTGCTGGGAGACTGCCAGCAGAGTCTGGTTTGCAATCAATTGTCCCACAGAAACTAGCATCTCTCTGGTCAGCGGAAGCTCAAATTCTGAGAGGTAACTGTTCTAAGGGTTTTCTAAATTAATGTTAAAGGCAAATGGCAGACATCTGGAGGGGGTGGCGAGGGGGGGTGGGGGGTGGAGAAAAAGAATCTGAATTTTTTCTCCAGCACACACGATCAGTAGCTCACATTCTCTCAGCCCTAAAGCTTTTGGCTAACATTAGGCTGAAATGTTTCAGAGAATTTTCTTCTTAAAAACAGATCAAAAACTTGCTCTTCCCCCACCCCCACACTGGTTTTATTGGAGAACAAGTTCACAGAATAAAAGCAACTGCATAGTATGGCTCGCAATAACATTGACCATTTAAAATATTAATGACTAATTTGAGGGATTATTATTAGGTGTGTGGAGTAAGGAAACCTGTCCAAGGTTTTGCCCTGCCTGTAATTGAACCCAGGTCTCTCGCTTGTAAGGTGAGTGCTCTAACCACTGAGCTACAAGATTCATTTGGTCACTCAAACCATGGTTCTTTGTGGGATATTGCTGTGCTCAAATGGTTGCTGGGTTTGCCCACAAAATATACAATCAATTCACTTTACACTGTATTCTGTGAAGTGCTTTGAGATATCAATGATGTGATAAAGTGCTATTTCAAGTGCAAGTATTATTAACAGTATTATTATTGCACTGCTTGCAAGTGACTATTACACCAACTGCATTGAGTGCACTTCTGCTCTCTGCATCTAATAGAGTTTGAAAGATCATGCCTGAAATTTTAAGATAACAATCACACCTGAAATGTTAACCCATTTTACTCTTTCAGAAGCTGAACAACCTGTTACAAGCTGCCAGCGTTTTCTACTTTTACTGGCAACTCACTGGACTGTGCGAGTGACAAAACAACTACAATAAATATAAATCCTTTTTTCCCCCCGTCGCTGTTTTTTTGGACCATCTTAGTCAATGTAGAATTTGCCAGTTCAGCCAGCAACAAGTCGAATTTTCCATGGAAATCAACTGGAGAATATTTGTAACCTTCTGGGCTGTTCTGACTGGTTGAGCAGACTTTTCTGGTTCTTCTGTTAAGGTCTGATACAGTGACTGTTTCACAGCGAAACAACACAGGAACAAACAGCTGCTGAAAGGAAAAGCTGACATAGACCACGTGCCTACCTCCACTTGTACTGCAGTTAATTGGCCATAATATCTCTTCAGTGGGTGAAAGGACTTCCCAGAACGACACTAAGACCCGGTTCTAGGCTGGGTTAGCTGACCTCGCACATGATGGCAAATTGGGTGTTACAATTGATTTAAATGCCCCCGAGCTGAGAAGCAGAGATAAATTGCCAAGCTTCGTACAGCTGATTACACCCTCCTCCTAGCCCTGATGGAAAGTACTATTTATGTGGACACTGGAGGACAACATCAGACAAAGACTATAATGTAACTCACAAATGAACGGCATATATTAACTCAGCAGAATTGGTTAAATAATAATACTTGCATTTGATATATTAGCTTAACACATCATTGATGTCTCAACGCTCAACAGAATATTGTAAAGTGGATTGTCTGTATATTTTGTGAGCAGAATCCGGCAGTCAATTCCGCACAACAGTGTCCCACAAACAATCATGGATTGAGTGAGCAATTTTGGAGGGGGGAAATAGACAGTGAAAAGATCACTAGTGTATGATAGCAGCAATCTTCCCTGCCCCCAACTCAGTCCAGGTTGACACATGGCAAAGTTGGCATCCATCATTATAATATGCAGTGCATCATCATCTGCCTGCATCCAATCTCACTTTGACAATATAGTAATACAGTACCTTGCTTGTATCCGAAGCTGGATTGGAGACCAGTGGAACCATACCACACGTACAGTCACCTCAGTCAGGAGAGGGGGAAAATAAAGTGAAAGGGTTTACATGAATAAATCCAGAATTCTTTCCCAGGGGTTTCAGTTACACTCGACTCATTTTATATTTAAGTGCAGTAGATCTCAAGCAACATTTGCACCACAGGAAGTGGTCTTACAAGTCCTACAATCCTAGCTTTTTCCCACGGTTTTAAACTGCTTGCATTCACCCCCTCCTCCACTGTCAATCATAGCTGGGTGAACTGAAGGGCAGTTCAAAAGCATTGGGAATGTGGAAAAAAAAGGAGACATTAATTTGCAGACTTGAGGGGAGGGCGAAGCTTGGTCACAGTTCCATACCAGTTCACACTGGAATGCTCCTTCCCCCCCCAGGGAGAAGGAGGTGGATATTTTCCAATACAACCACACTTTTACTTCCATGCTTTATGTGTCAGCCTTACCCAGCAGTAACACTCTCGCCTCCGAGTCAGAAGATTGTGGGTTTAAGCCCAATGTCGGATTTGGAATCTACACAGTCTAATACTCCAATGCAGTACCATGGCAGTGCTGCCTTGTTGGAGGTGCCATCCTTCAGATGAGAAATTAAACAGAGGCCCTGGCTGTTTGCTGAAGAGGACATTACAGATCCCATGGCACTATTCGAAAAGAGGAGGGAGGTCCTTAACTACAGCTTCCTAGCTAAAAATTGCTCAAATAAAATTGGTCACTTATTCCATAGCTGTTCCTGTAACTTAAGCATGCATAAATCTACTGCTGTGCTTGCCTGTAAAACACACATGTACTTGTTATAGTGTAACTTTATTGTTGTAGATATGTATATGTCACCTCAGCAGCATATTGGTCCATTGGTTCTTGATGGGCTGGATGCACCCATCATCCTGCGTGTTTTGGTAGTCAGTCGCCCGATATTGTAGATCTGTCAAGGCACTCGCTTTTCTCGTAACCTGGTTAGCCATGTCAAGTGAAGTAATATCCTGTGTCCTTGCCTATAGTTTGATTTAAGTTTCAGTTTATACCATGTGGTAATTTATATATTATTTATAATATAAATTATTATTTATATTAGAAGCCCGTTTATCCGGCACGCTTGCGGGGTGTGAGTTGACTAATTGACTGTGCTGGATAATCGGGCGGCAAAGTTGCCGAAAACCCAACACATAAAATTTACTTATTTTAAAACATACTATATTAATAATATTCTAAATAGTAACAGGATATTGTATAGCTACTTACCAATAAAGATTTCAGCACACTCGGTAAAAAAATCAGTAAAAAAGCTTTTTTTTAAACAGATCGGTAAAAACACCAAGTTCGTAAGTTTAATAAGTGCGCATGCGCATGCATTGTGTGCATGTGCAAATTGAGCATACTCACAATTGCTTGAATGGGGAATTGCCCCGGGAGGGGGTCGAGCAACCCGGTTAATCAGGTCACAGATAAACAGGCTTCTACTGCATATATTATACATACACACACACACAAAGTAGAAGCCCGTTTATCCGTGACTCGATGCACTGGCAATTCCGTATAACCGGCACGCCAAAAAAAAGTTCCCATTCGATAAACCAGAACTTATCTGAAACAATAGCAGTGGAGCATTTGTAAATGCATAAATAGTAACATAATATTGCATTGGCACTCACCGTCAAAACCACTCTCCTGCGCCCCCCACTCCCGTTGGTAGATGCTGCGCTTGATGCCATGAACCTGCGGTTGAAGTTTACAGTCCAGCGACCTCTCTCAAAATGGAGCACGCCAAGTGGGTGAAAAAAAACATAGCGAATATTTGAAATTTTTCCAATAGATATATCGGTGGGCTAATATCGATATCTTGTGCGCATGCGTAGAACTGGTTTTTAGTGGGAGGAGGGGGAATGACCGGTCTGTGCATGTCTGATTGTGTTTGGTGGTGGGGGGAAGGGAAGAAGGGGGATGCACGTGCATTCAGATATGCGTGCTCTACGCCCAGGAGGTTTGCAATGCCGGCGACAAGGTCAGTTAAATGCTATATATGGTTTTTTGTTAGTTTAAGGGAGCGTAATGGGCATTTGAACCTTTGGATGTATATTTTCTGTATGCTGTAATGTGGCATTTGTTGACAAACAGTACTTTGTTTCATACCGAATTTTTAGATATACCGATATATAAAAATTTCAGATATTAGCATATCGATATGAAAAATTATACCGATATATCGCCGGATACTACTTCAAAGTCATACTGGCAGCAAGCCGATAACGTTAACCAATAATCCAGATTGTCACGCAGATGCAGTATTTCGGTTTGCCGCTAGTAGAGTGTAGGGCTTCGACTTGCAGTTAGTAAAGTCGCACGACTTTAAAATCGCGCTGTCGCTTCTTTCATCTGCCTGGTGTCCCCAATTCAAAAAAGAATCGTTGGACTGCAAATCCCAATCAGTAAAGGTGAGAAGCGCAAGAGAGCAGCCCCAACAATAAGCACCAACACAATACTCTGCCACTATCTGCTATTACTTAGTCTGGTGTGTGTTAAAAAAATGTGTTAAAAGAACTTGAATTTTTTTGTTCTGGGTTTTCGGCCGCGGGATGCCCGAATATCCAGCAGGGGCTTTAACCGGCAGTGGCCAGGTCCCACGGGTGCCGGATAAACGAGCTTCTACTGTATATTATACACACATACATTATATACCCATTATATGCACACACACAGTAAAAGCCAGTTTATCCAGCACCCTCGGGATCTGGCCAATGCCAGTTAAACTGCATTCAGAAGAAAACTCAACACAATTTTTTTTTTAATGTTATACATACCATATTAATAATAGACTAAATAATAACAGAATATTATAGATACTTTCCAATAAATACTGTATCGATTACAGCATAAACACAGCACACAATCACAAAGCAAACTTCTATAATGCCGGACGGCACTGTCTTATTTTCTTTCTCTCCCTTCTTCCCCCTCTCTCCCTTTCACACACACGGTCAGTCTGGCATCTCAATAGTCAAAACACAATCCCCTCCACTCCTCTAATTTTTCATCTATATTAATCAAATCACTTGATTAACACCACCATGATTATGCCGGATAAGATCCAGTTATTCGAATGGGGACTTTTTTTTTTGAGGTGCTGGTTATACGGAAGTTACGGTTGATCGGGTTGATCGGGAGGGGGGGGGTGCCGGGAAGTGAGGCGAAGGGATTATGGGTTGGAGTTCCGCAGTGTGGGAGCAGAGAGGCTGAAATCCCGTCCGCCGACGGTGGGGCGGTGAGATCTTGAATTCGATCCTCTGGGGGATGTGGAGCCAGTGGAGACGAGCGAGGATGGGAGTGATGTGGCCGTGGAGCCTGGTGCGGAAGAGTACACGAGCTGCAGAGTACTAAATGATCTGCAGCCAGTGAAGGGACGAGCTAGGAAGGCCGACGGAGATAGTTCCTGTAATTGAGCCTAGAAGTGATAAAGGCGTGGATGAGAGTTTTGGCGGCATAGGTAGGTGAGGTAGTGGCGGAATCTGGCAATATTGCGGTGGTGGTGGAAGGCTATACTGGTCATGGAGCGGATATAAGGGAGGAAGGACAGTTCAGGGTCAAACAAGACGCCCAGATTTCTGACTGGCTTCAAGAGGTGGAGAAAGCAGCATGGAATGCTGATGTAAGTCAGCACCTGAGGTGTGGAGGCGCTGATACGAGCCAATCAGGAGGGCCTCCGTCTTGTTGACATTGAGCTGGAGGAAATTGGTCCTCGTCCAGGGCCGTTATAGTGTTCTGTAGTTCAATATTATCATTTCAGTTGGTTGATGAAAGTAAAATCTTACCACTGCTAATTTGAAGTGCTAAAAGAGCATATGTAGTGAATAAAAATGTGCAAAACAGTATAGGTATGCGTGTATTATACTGTGGCCATTTCTCAGGGTCTTTCATTAGCCACACCTGTGAATTTGGGTTGGACAGCACTGTTATCTATATTACACATACTAATAAAACAACAATGTTTGTCTGTACTTCAAGAAGGATCTCAATAACCGATTGACTTAAGAGACAACAACTACACTTATATATAACACATTTATATAGCTCCTTTCATATCGGGAGGACATATGGCACTGGACAGTCAATGCTTCAGAGCCGAGCTGAGGTCGGGATCGGGGAGGGTGGAAGGGATTTGGAGTGATCAAAGAGTCCAATGAAGAGGTGGGTCTTCAGGCGGGATTTGAAGGAAGCTAGGGAGGGGCGAGGCGGAGAGACTACAGGATGGAATTCCAGAGGTTAGGGTCAGAGTGGCTGAAGGCTTGCTCGCTGATGGTGGGGTAGATGGGGCAGGCCAGAGCCCACTGAGTGGAGGGAGCAGGCAGGTTGGTAGGAGGTTGCAAAGGTAGGGTGGAGTGAGGCCTTGGAGGGATTTGAAGGCGAGAACCAGGATCTTGAATTGAATCCTCTAGGTGACGTGGAGTCAATGGAGTTGGCCGAGAATGGGATTGCAGAGCTTGGAACTTTAGAGGACATGGGCCACAGAGTTCCAGATGATCTGCAGCCTATGAAGGGAGGAATTGGCAAGACAATTGGGATTTCTACCTCATCGGAAAGATCTTGCATGTGGGAGTGACATGAGCATATTTGTTTTCTGGTTTGAGAGTTATTTCCAGTTTTGCGATTTTTTCCCTAGTTACACCTGGTGGCCATCAAGTCAAATCATCGCTAAGACGGCATGCATCACAGAGCACCTACACATAAGTACACACTGCAGTTACAAATGGCCGTGCCTGCTAACCCTGGTACTGTGGCTTCCTGTGTCACAGAACACGTACGTATCCAAGTGACGGGAACAAAATGAAGCTAAGCTGCAGCAACAATAACATTTTAACAGCTCCGAGTCCTCCCACTGAGTTCTCCCAAAATGAGTCCTTGCACAGGAGTCCGCCTATAGTATAAAAATGAAATGCAATGGGTACTTCTAGTAAAGTAATAGTCAAAACATTCAGTGATTTAAATACTAAGCCAATGACCATACAACTGATAACAAATCCTGATCGTCACACCCTACTTCCCAGGAGGAATCAGTGGAGAGATAGTAGGAACAGGAACCTTGAAGGATTTACCGTATATCTCCGCGTATAAGGCACACTTTTTTTCAGGTCGGAAGATCTCGAAAGTTGGGGGTGCGCCCTATACGCAGGTACAAGAGATTTTGAGCCTCGGAAATACAGTAAACAGGAGGGGCGGCCGGCGCGCTATCAGCCGGGGTTTGGTCAGTGTCCGGCGGGGGTTGGGGGGAGTGGGTGACGGGGCTTCGGCCTCGGCCGCCCGGGCAGCGGCAGCGAACTTCAGTGCTGTGCTTACCTTCTGCCGAACCCAGTCTGCCTGCCTCACTCCCTGCCGCTCTCTCTCACTGCCGGCCTTTCTCTCCCTCCCTCCCTCCCTCCCTGCCTGCGTGCCGGCCTGCCTCTCTCCCTCTCTCTCTCCCAGGCTGCCGGCCTGCCTCTCCCTCTCTCTCTCTCCCTGCCTCCCTACCTTTCTCCCTCTCTCTCTCCCAGGCTGCCGGCCTGCCTCTCCCTCTCTCTCTCTCCCTGCCTCCCTACCTTTCTCCCTCTCTCTCTCCCAGGCTGCAGGCCTGCCTCTCTCCCTCTCTCTCTCTCCCTCCCTCCCGGCCTGCCTCTCTCCCTCTCTCGCTCCCTGCCTGCCTGCATGCCTCTCTCCCTCTCTCTCTCCCTGCCTGCGTGCCTGCCTGCCTCTCTCCCTCTCTCTCTCCCACGCTGCCGGCCTGCCTCTCTCCCTCTCTCTCTCCTTGCCTGCGTGCCTGCCTGCCTGCCTCTCTCCCTCTCTCTCTCCCTGCCTGCGTGCCTGCCTGCCTCTCTCCCTCTCTCTCTCCCTGCCTGCGTGCCTGCCTGCCTCTCTCCCTCTCCCACGCTGCTGGCCTGCCTCTCTCCCTCTCTCTCTCCCACGCTGCTGGCCTGCCTCTCTCCCTCTCTCTCTCCCTGCCTGCCTGCCTGCGTGCCTCTCTCACTCTCTCTCTCCCTCTCTCTCTCCCACGCTGCCGGCCTGCCTCTCTCCCTCTCTCTCTCTCCCTACCTACCTGTCTCTCCTGTCTCTCCTCCCTTCTGCCAGCAATATCATTGAAAATGCTTCCGTTTTTTTTCACCAAGAAAAGGTCAAAAGTGGGGGGTGCGCCTTATACGCGGGTGCGCCTTATACGAGGAGATATACGGTATTTGCCCTCATCCTCATTGACTCAAGAACATGGTAGGCCAATTATAGCACTTGTGTCACTACCCAGCTTGACATTGGTTACCTCTAAAGTAGTGAGCAATTGAATCTGGGATTTCCCTCAGTAGCACAGTGTCTTTATTAATTGAGCCACAATGAATATTGTAATACCAATATAAGGAATTCTACCAAATAAGAGAAACTACTTTTACACTAGATGATTTGTCACTGTGCAACCGATACTATATGCACAGTATAATTGAGGGATTTGCATTTCTAGTACATCATAAATGAAAGTCTGTGAGTCAGCGCTTATTAAATAATACAATGTTTGCCGATTATTCACACACAAGTAACACACATTCATTCATCGAAAACAAACTGACCATGCGCAGCTGGGACAAACAACAACAACCACCTTGCATTTACATTGCATCCCTCACACGAGGGTAGTGTCCCAGAGTTGACTGTGGTTGAAGTGCCTTACACTACCTTCAAACCTTAAAACCCAACAAGCAAGTCACTAAGATTCCAGTTTCCATTTATGTGGTGGTTATTTATTCATCACATTTCACCAATGCCTTGCTTGTATTTAAAGTTGGATTCAAACACAGTTCTGAGAACCCAGAGGTACTTCTGTAGCTCCTTTTAGTGAAATAGTTCCTTTTATTCCTTGAGAAAATGGTTACGAACCATGGGACTTGGAAGAATCTGCCCAGTACTGTCAGCCTTCTCCAAATCCCTGCCACTTACAAGACCATTTCACTTCTACAATGAATATAAAAGAGGAAGGCAAACAGGCAGCAACATGCGCTTCACATTCATTTGTATGTATAGACTTGCATATGACAGGCATAGCTTGTAAACAAAATAAGTGGTCTCATTTCAGTTGTGGAAGTAATGTTTTAGTTTATTCAAAATAAAAAGTGCATAACTTGAATCACCAATTTTTACTGTAAACCCTGTATGTGCATAAATTTTCTGAAATAACTGAAGGTTTGACTGAATTTTTCCATTCGTATATTTTTACTAATGTTAAACAATGATAAAGTGTGTGGAATCTGGCTTCCACCCCCCACCCTTTTTGCCCATGGAACACTGCCCTGACCAAAAATCAGCAACTGCATTGTTGGTCAGGCAATGTACCTGGTGCACTTTCATGATGCTGGTGGCTCAATGGTGCATTATTACTCATTAAGTCTTGGGAGATCAAGAAGTCAAGGGAAAGAAGAGGAAAGGGCGTTTTATTTTCTTCATACCTTCAAGTCACAGCACCACTAGCCTCATCAAGCTTTCAGTTAAACCATTGTGGCTATTGCTGTATCAAGGCTCTATATTAAATGCAAGGATCATCATGATTATTATATTGTTAAGGTGACTTCAGAATAGGGAACGCGATATATCGGTATATCGCTAAAACCCAATATGATTTTCATATCGATATGCCGATATAGACATTTTAAAATACCGATATATCGAAAAACGGTATATCGAGGTAAAAAATCGGGATGCGAGCACAATCAACTACAAGACCCAGAATGCTCATCTCTATACACAATGCACAGACCGAGGTGCAAAGCCGCCAACTTGTATTCATAGTCCTCGAATACAATATACAGGTATGCAAGGGGTGGGGGGAGAGAGACGGCTGTGGGTGGGGGGGTGAGGGGGAGAGAGACGGCTGGGGGAGGGTGAGGGGGAGAGAGACGGCTGGGGGGGGGGAGGGAGAGAGACGGCTGGGGGGAGGGGGAGAGAGACGGCTGGGGGGAGGGGGAGAGAGACGGCTGGGGGGAGGGGGAGAGAGACGGCTGAAGGGGGGGAGGAGAGAGACGGCTGGGGAGAGGGGGAGAGAGACGGCTGGGGAGAGGGGGAGAGAGACGGCTGGGGGGAGGGGGGAGAGAGACGGCTGGGGGGAGGGGGGAGAGAGACGGCTGGGGGGAGGGGGAGAGAGACGGCTGGGGGGAGGGGGGAGAGAGACGGCTGGGGGAGGGGGGAGAGAGACGGCTGGGGGGAGGGGGGAGAGAGACGGCTGGGGGAGGGGGGAGAGAGACGGCTGGGGGGAGGGGGGAGAGAGACGGCTGGGGGAGGGGGGAGAGAGACGGCTGGGGGGAGGGGGGAGAGAGACGGCTGGGGGGAGGGGGGAGAGAGACGGCTGGGGGGAGGGGGGAGAGAGACGGCTGGGGGGGGGGATGGCTGTGGGGGGGGGAGAGGGGGAGAGAGATGGCTGGGGGGGAGAGATGGCTGGGGGGGAGAGGGGGAGAGAGATGGCTGGGGGATAGAGGGGGAGAGAGATGGCTGGGGGGATAGAGGGGGAGAGAGAGACGGCTGGGGGGATAGAGGGGGAGAGAGACGGCTGGGGGATGAGGGGGAGAGAGACGGCTGGGGGGGGTAGAGGGGGAGAGAGACGGCTGGGGGGGTAGAGGGGGGAGAGAGACGGCTGGGGGGGGAGGGAGATAGAGACGGCTGGGGGGGGAGGGAGATAGAGACGGCTGGGGGGGGAGGGAGATAGAGACGGCTGGGGGGGGGGGGAGGAGAGGGGGAGAGAAACGGCTGGGGGGAGGGGGAGAGAGATGGCTTGGGGGGGGGAGGGAGAGAGAGACGGCGGGGGGGGGGGGGGGGAAGGAGAGGGGGGAAAAGGATGGCTGGGGGGAGGGAGAGAGAGACGGCTGGGGGGGGAGGGAGAGAGAGACGGCGGGGGGGGGGGCGGGGAGGAGAGGGGGAAAAAGACGGCTGGGGGGAGGGGGAGAGAGAGAGAGACGGCGGGGGGGGAGGAGAGGGGGAGAGAGACGGCTGGGGGGGGAGGGAGAGAGAGACGGTGGGGGGGGAGGGAGAGAGAGACGGTGGGGGGGGGGGGGGGAGGGAGAAAGAGACGGCTGGGGGGGTGGTGGGGGAGAGAGACGACGGGGGTGGGGGGTGCGAGAGAGGGACGGCGGGGGAGGGGAGAGACGGGTGGATGTGATAATATACAGATAGATAGAGATGGGGGGGGATGTGAGAGGGAGAGAGACATGGAGAGACACAGACAGAAAAACACAGAGATGGAGAGAGTGAGAGACACAGAGAGAGAAAGATATTTACCTCCTGAGAAGATAGGCCCGAATGCGCGCGCACCCGGAATGCGCGTGCGCCCGCGCAGTACGAAAAACAGAAAATATCGGTATTTCGGTATATCTCGATATGAGCCAACCGATATATCCATATGCGGAAAATTCCCATATCGCCGATCCCTACTTCAGAATGGCTACAGCACACGTTGAAATATTCCTTTAAAACTAACGACAGTACTTGGCACATGTCACAAACAATACGAAACAGCAGGCAGAGAGCTAGCAAGTACAAAGGTCATGATTTTATAAGATTTCAATAAACTTAATATTCAGCTAGGGAGTGGTACCTGACAATTTTTGTAATCCTTTCCCATACACTTTCACAACTGCTAAGATCTTTACAAACAACAACAAAATTACATTTATAGAGCGCCTTTCACGTCGGGAGGAAATCCCAAGGCGCTGAACAGTTAGTCAGGACCCGAGCAAGGGGTGGGGGGGAGGGAGAAGGGTTGGGCTAGGGGGAAGGGGAACAAGAGTAGGAAAGGGAGGAGAGTTAGGAGGGCAGCAGAAGGTATGGTCGAAGAAGAAGGTTTTGAGACCAGCCTTGAAGGAGAAAAGTGAGGAAGTGAAGCAAAGGGATTGTGGATGGAGTTCCAGTGTGGAAGCACAGAGGCTGAAAGCCCAGCCACCCATGGTGGGGCAGTTCAGGCGGGGGACATGGAGCAGGCTAGAGCCCGCTGAACAGAGGGGACGGGCAGACTGATAGGGAGACGGTAGGTTGGAGAGATAGGCAGTGGCAAGGCCATGAATGGCCGGCATAAAATTCAGCATAACA